>JAHPZR010000114.1:115000-185000 GCA_019787425.1 Platygyra sinensis | reverse complement strand
GAAACGGTTCCAAAAGAAACATGGCGGCGGCAAAAACTAATCGGAGGAATTCAACAGGGAGTTCATGCCGCGATAGAACCGATGATCGACTGAAAAGGGAACATTTTTTACACCCAAACTCCGATCAGATAGATTTGAATCTACTTCTTCAGGCAGTTCTTGATATTAATGAGAAATTGAACGATAAACAAGCAGACAAGATGGAGGAAGGTGTTAGAACGACGGCTTCAAAGAATGATTGGGAGGTTGTTAGAGAGGAAAAAGATTTCGACGACACTGCTTCGAGACGTTCTTCGATGTCTACTGCTTCTAGATCAAGGCCTAGAAGTGCTGTACATCTAAACGAATCTCGCGGGCCCCCGCCTCTTGAACGCAAAAATATGTCGTTTAGCAATGCAAAAGTGGATGCCATTGATCGAGAGAACCAGAGACTTTTGAAACAAATTACAAAAACTAGGGGAAGACCAAAGTCTGCTCAACCAAGGAAACTTCTGTCAGAACCCTTAAGGGTACAAACATCGTCCGAAGTTAACAGACACAGATTTCAAAGACAAGTTGATATGGAGAACCAGGTAAGAGATGTACATGTAAGCTTACTTTATTTTCACATCACGTTATATTTGAGTACGCAAATGTCGAAACTGGTGAACGTTTTCGGTGCTAACAAATTGCGTGCAAGTTTTATTCTCGGTGTCTCAAGTAGACCTAAATTATCTCTACGTCATTCTTTTAACGAGGGTTGAAACACTCTTTTTGGTCAACATTTTTTATAATTAAACAGCGTATTGCGTGCTTCAACTTAAATTAATTATGTATTACTGACGCCTTCAGTATCGAAGAGGGTTTAAAAATACTTTATTTAGAATCTGCTTACTTTCATTAGTTTGTTTCGCACTTTGTTTGTACAGTTCTTTAAAGAATACATGTTCAAAGTTGAAAGCAGAACAAATAAATTGTTTATTCTAAAGCATAATTATTGTTCATAGCTTACACAAATGGAAAAAATAATAATAAAACGGCAAAATAAATTGTTCAATTCAGTATTAAGAATTTCCTGATAGTCATTCACCACTATATAAATACCGTATTTCCTTGAATAATAGCCATTCCTCTATTAATCCCCCCCTTGCCATTTTCTCTTACTCTTATCCCCTCCCTCTCAAGTAAAAAATTGATATCTTGGGTAACAAACAAGCTTTCATTTAATTGTTCACAACTGAATGGTTACAAAAGCACTGGGTTTTTTTCTATGGCAATGTTCATGTATTTCACTTTTTCCTTTATTGCTTGGTATAATAAAACAAAATATATAGGGCACGACCTCCTGTGAGAAATATTTGAAATAATCGCCTCGCTCAAATAACCGCCTTCCCTTGAATAACCGCCCCCTTTTGGTGTGAAAATAGAAATAATCGCTCCCGGCTATTATTGAAGGAAACACAGTACCTGTGTTTAGTAGGATCCCACAGTCACTTTATACAGAACCATTACACTGAATTGTCCCCTGTAAGTAATATAATGGTCCCACAGAGGATTGCATGATGAGACTTCTCTCAGATTTCGTTCCATTCTCATTTGTGGCAATTTGTTAGAAATTATAATGTCCTTTACACTAATTAAGGAAGATAAACCCTTGTTCTTTTCAGATTTTGGTAATTGGGAGGCTAAAATGTGTACATATATAAATATCCCATATTATTATTCGATGCATTGTTTTCTTCCTTTCGATTGGCTGAGACCCCACCACATGGCCTGCAAATAACTGCCTACAAAAAGTCATAAATGAAGTGAAATTAATTGAAACTCAATTAATTAAATTTGCATTTCAATCCACTCCATTTCATGAAGGCTTCGGTGGAAAAAGGGCGTTAGGTTTTTTACTCAAAAATGAACTTTATCAAAAACGCTCCAAATTTCGCATGCAGTTTTGTTTAGGTGCGTTAGACAATGTTCTGCGTGTTTTTTCGCTGAAGTTTGTTTTGTTTTCGAGATATTACGTATGCAAAAAACCCTGTATTTGTTGTCGCGTCAGCACGTGACCGCAAAGACGGTAATTTCACTCAAAATCCAGCAAAATATTGATCTTTTGCAACGTGTAACCTTAAAAAATGATGATGTCAGGTTAAAACCGTTAAAACTTTTATTTCACGTTAACGTGCGACCGCAAAGACCTTGATTTCACTCAAATTACAGCCAAATGTTAATTTCATGCAGTGTGCAAGCCAGCTAGACAATGTTGATATCAGGTCATTTACAGAGACTTAAAATTTTGATTTGACATTATCACGCCACCGCAAGGACTTAAACCCTTAGGGTTAAGAGTTCCCAGTTTTATTAGACTTAGGGTTGGGGTTACCGCTTGAAACTAGGGTTACGGAACAAGGTTAGGCTTAGAGTTAAAGTTTCGGCTTACCGCTTGAAACTAGGGTTACGGAACAAGGTTAGGCTTAGAGTAAACATTTAGTGTTATCGCTTGAAAACTAGGGTTACAGAACAAGGTTAGGCTTAGAGTTAAAGTTTTGGGTTACCTCTTGAAACTAGGGTTACGGAACAAGGTTAGGCTTAGAGTTAACGTTTAGTGTTATCGCTTGAAACTAGGGTTAGCGTTGAAGGGTGAGGGTTTTTACCTAGGGTTAGCGCTTCATTGTTAGGGTTAGCGCTTCGGATTAGGTGAGAGTTAAGGTCAGGACGCGTTAGGGTTAGCGCAGTGTTAGGCCAAGGAAAACAATCAAGATGTATATGTTGATTTCAGGTTTTTAAAATGGTTAAAATTGTGATTTCACGTTATCACGCGACCACAAAGACGTTAATTTCACTCAAATTACAGCCAAATGTTAACTTGACGAAATATCACGTTAAGGCATGACGGCAAGGATGTTGATTTCACTTCAAAACGAGCAAGCTGTTCATTTCACCCAGCACGTAAACTCAAAACGACGATTTCGGGCTTAAATAGGTTAAAATGTTGATTTCACTTTAAAGTGTCACAGCAAGGATCTCTATTTCATTTTAACTGCCTGCAAGGTATAAGCTTAAAAATGTAGGGCTGACAGATTAACAGATTAACCCTTCTGTGCAACGTATAGGTCTCCTTACATCTGCATGGCCCCTGATCCCAGAAGTTTAAAACACTACATATCATGCTGATTTGAAGTAAAATCAACGCAACCTGGATCACAGATCTATGTTTCAATCGATCCCTTCTTGTTGGCCATTATTATGTTGGATTAAAAAAGGAAAAAAACACGCTCTGTAATCAGTTAAATATTATTGTGATTTAAGGAGTCTTGTCTTGTCTTGTCTTGTCTTGTCTTGACTTGCCGAACGTGATCGAAATGCATGCAGGGAAGGTTCTGTTACACCTCGTGCGCAGGTAAACATGGAGGATGATGCAAGAAGAATTTTATAAGTCTAAAAGCAGTTCTCGTTTTCCAAACTTTGATGCTAGCAACACTTGGCAAATGGGCCACAACTCACGACAGGGTTTTATTCTTGGGCAAGAACTGCTCTTGGACTTTGCTGCCTGGATCAACCTGACTTCAAACGCTGATAACGGACTTGCCGCTTTATATCAGTTGCGTTGGAAGTTACAGAACACGTTTTGCTTCGTTAAAACGTGCTGGTGACTTACGGGTTTATCAAGGCTTTATGATGCCTATCAACCACCAGGCAGGCTACAAGGTACTTAAAAACAATGCTTAAGATATTAGTCGAAAGAGCTGTACTGCATCACTTCTCTTTGCTTTGACGCTCAATCGAAATTCACGTTTTGTCTCACATCACAATAACCTGTATAAAAAAGTTTCTCCAGATTCCCGCCGTATACGCAATTTTTTTTAAATAGATATCATCATTTTTGAAAAAAGAAAAGGAACAGAGGGGGAAAAAAAAATTGAGCGACCTCGTATCGAACCTGTGTCACGGCAAAACAAATTCGAATCTGGCCCGTTCAGCGCCTCATCCGCTTGTGCTAACAAAGCAGTAGTAAGAGATTAAGGTATTATAGTGACTTCATCGCTTAGCGAAACAAAAGGTTTCTTTTGTTTTCCATTCAACAAAAGGTCCCCAGAGGATGCCCTTGGAAAAATGTGTTTTTTTGCATACGTACAATGTCATATCTCAAAAAGGAAGCAAACTTCAGGGAAAAAACATGCAGAACATTGTTTGAAACACGGAAACAAAACTGCATGCGAAATTTGGGGCGCTTTTGACAAAGTTCACTTTTCAGTAAAATACCTAACGACCTTTTTTTCCACTGAAGCCTTCAAATAATGGCCTGCTCATGTGTAGTACCGTTTAAACGTGTTTGGCTGCAAATAATATTGTGTTCATGCATATTTGGAACCATGCCCTCGAGAAAAAATGGCAGATCGCTTCCCTGAGCTGTCAGAAGTGATAAAAATATGAAAACAAACTTGGTGATCGAATGATAAAACAATTATTGAACTCGGTTATCGGAAAATATTGTGATTTGTCAGTGTCTCACAAATCAGTTATCTTTAGCTTAGGCAAATAATTGATCAGAGGCAACCTTGTCCAATAATTGTTAATAATAAAACACACTAATTATTGTAACATAACTTGAAGTGCCACTATGACGAAAATCGCATCTTTTCTATCAAAGCCATTTAAAAACAAACAAGTAGCCTGCATGAGAGTGGCAAACCATGTCTGTGACATAAATTCATAATTAAAATTCTTGTGGCACTTCTGGTTACAAGAAATGTCATCTGATGACAATCATTGGCGGGCCCGCATTACGCCTATGGCTCGAAACATTTGTACATGTGCTGTTTTTGCCACCTCTTCTTTTAATTTTAGCCTTCCAACCTATTTTGTTTCACACTATTGTTACAGAATGGCATAACATGCCGTTTTCTACAGAAGAGTTTTTAAAAAGAAAGTATCTTATTCAGCAGAGCTGTTTGACTGTGGTGTGGCAAATGACATGTCAAAGGTCTCACATATGTCTGTGTGCATCGTGTTGACACCATAGTTTTGTTTTGCTAGTTCAGTTTCTTTTGCTTCATTTAAAAATTTGATTTTGTCCGGCTTTGCCAGAGACTAGTGTCGCTTTCCTTTAACAACAACAACAACAGCAACACCTTTATTTCGCCTTATACATAGATAACATAACATAACTTAAATAAGAAGACTACCATTCATATAAATTTGCTTGAGTGCTTTTTCTTGAGATGGATGCTTGCGTTTATCCCTCTCTTTGTTGACTTTGTTCGTTATCTGACATTCTGGCACCACATGATTCAAATAATGAAATATAGATTCTCACGCAAAAAGTCTGTTGACTATTTTGTGTGTTGTATATGCCGCTATGGAGTAGATCAGGCATTATTTCATCAGTTGAAGGTATTTGGTGAGATCTCCCGCTAACACGATTGCTTTTCGTATCACAGAACTTCTTTGCTACAGCGAGAAAGATAATTAATTTTATGCAGCCTGCTCGATTCAGGCAGGCAGATTTTTTATTGCTCAAGATTAACAATACTAAGTTCCACGAGTCCTGCCGTGAGTTCAGGGGAGGAGCGCAGGCTCCTTTCCCGGTCAGCGGCTGGTAATCGAGCCTAGAGATATTCAAGTTTTTAAAATATGCAAATTAACCAAGTGATGACATCATACACTCAACCAAATTTTGATCAAATATGTTGAAAAAAGATATCTCAGCCAATTTGTATCAGAAATGTTTGATTCTTGGCAGCAAGATTCTACTAAATGTGCTCCACAATTTGAGCTTAGCAGTTTTGTTACCATGGCAACATGCTGGGTTCCAGACCTCCCCAATATTAAAGGCATTTCTGGCCACCTTTGGCATTCCATTTTCATATTTGCAAATGGGGCCTCATATGTGATCCAACAAGCATATAAATATGTTAGCTTGAGTTTGGCCTTGTTTAACGTTTTTCGAGCTGAAAACCACTTACAAATTGAAATCAAGTGAGTGGGGACTGGAAAAGAGTGAGTTGCCATGGCAACAAAATGTTTTATAGCTGTAGGTGTGTTTTCTGTAGTCCTATTAGCCTGCCAAGTTTCATTGGTCTGAGCTGCAAATTGGCCAAGGTAGCTCTGTTTATATACATGATGTTATATTGGGTCGAGTGTATGACATCATCAGTCATCTCATTTGCATATTTTACACATTTTTCAAACTTAGATATCTCCGGAACTAATGCAGGTACTTGCAAACAGTGAATGACGTTTTCATTCTTCCATAGAATTCTATGTGATACACCTAAAAAATCAAGAGGTAAAAATTTTATCATAGTAGTACTCTAAATTAGAGTAGAGCACTTTAAAGTAGAGAAGTAACCACATCAGCCCTAGTTGGGTTTTGTACGGCTTTTTATCCAGGCCGAATTGGAATTTTGAAAGAGCCAAGTTGATGCCTGGAGACAAATTAATGCTTGCACAACTCTGTCATCGCTGCTTCCCTAAAAAAATCATTTACTATGTTTATGGATTCCACTAAAAACTGCAAGGGAATCAGTCATTATTTTTGCATTGTCAATGTACATTATGTACAGTTAAAGAAGAATTTGAAGAAGAATGAATCTCAGTTGCCATCTCTCGTGAGCATAGTCGCATACTATGCAAAATCTGGGGGTACAGTGAGGTCTGTAGATGGTGAGTCTCAGGCCACCAGTGTGTGTGTATAAAAATTAAAATGAAATTTAGCTGAAAACGAAATTGGGTTATTCCAGAAAAACCCACACACTCCTGACAGATGGGGTCGTATTTTAACATCCCCCTCTCACATGGATTTCCTGAAGCACAAGACCCCCCCCCCCCTCCTGTCTGGATTTCTGAGACAAAAGACCCCCCCCCCCTCCAACCTGGATTTCCGAGAAAAAACACCAGGCATAAATTTAATTTATTTTCAATAGAAAATACACACAATCATGTCTAGAAGATTTTCTTTTTTAATTTCTAAAGCTTCAGCTAAATTATATAAAAATTTCTATCACATGGAACTAACAAAAGAACGGAGCAAAAATGCGAAAAAGCGAACAAGTGTTTACATTGATTTCTTAGCTCATGAAAATCAGTTGCCCTTTTTCTTTCTTTGTGCTAGATATGGTCCAAAAGCAAAGTAAATACAATCAGTAGAGAATATGAGAAAAGAAAGAGTTCAACAGCCTTTCCCTTTCAAGACATAAGGTCAGTCTCGTCCACTGAAGATCGAGAACTTCTAAATTAAAACCCTTCGAAGTGTTGTGTAGAGCTTTCTCAGTCTGCCGTAGTTTCACAAAGCCTTTGGGCTTTCATTAGTAAATTGGAAATACAACGTGTGCTGAAGAGAACATATCCAGGACAAAAGCACTTGAAACAGCACCCATGCACAAAATGAAATTTTAATAAACATATACATTTAACAAATTATTTTAAAACCGGCTAAACATGGCTTTCAGATTCGTCCAGTGCATGGGTTACGTCTGGTGAGAAATGCCCAATATTTCTACTATTTTCAGGGTCTGAGAGCACTGAAGTGTCACCGAACTAATTAATCGTCCAAATTGCATGAACTTACTGTTGGTCAAAATGATCCCTGCAGAAGACTTTTTCAAGTTCAACCCCCCCCCCCCCCCCCACCTCATGCCCAGCCGGATTTCAAGAGTCTTTGACTCCCCCCCCCCCCTCCTGCGAGAATTTCCAGAATTCCATCAGTTGGGGGATGTGGATTTTTCCTGTAACAACCCATTCCTTCATAAGCTTCTTTTTCTTTTTTCTTTTTTTTTTTGGGGGGGGGGAGTGTTGTTGTAGCTTTTTGTGCTGGCAACCATTAATGTTTGTTGCTACAAGTTGTCTTTTTAGAGTGTGGTTTCTTTGAGACCTTTGTAGTAAACAAAACTGTGCAAGCTTAATGTGCGTAAATATCAACTATAAAATTGTAATGACCTTTTATGCTTTTTGCACCTTTCCCTAGAAATTTCTGGAGAGACTTCAAGCAGTAAAGCCAACAAGGAGTTTATCCAAGGACTCATTGCTTAAAGAACATATTAAGCAGAAACAGTACTCAAAAACTGCGTCAAGAAGTCGGCCAAGTAGTGCAACGAGCACTGTATCAAGTGCTGCACAACTTTCACGTTCTTCTAGTGAGTCAAGTTTAATGATTGGGGATTCTGTAAGTGTGGCAAGTTCTAGGTTATCAAGTGGCTCACGCCGATCAGTGCAAAGGAGAGCAATCTCTAAACCTGTGTGGGAATCTGGATGGTGATTTGGAACATGCAGCTCACTCAGAACACATATCAGATGTAAATCATTTTTGTATGGGCAATTTAGTAATCGAAAGAATGTTAACATAAAATTTTTTGTTTTGTAATGACTATAAATGAGTGAATGAGAGCTTCTTTCGGTATTGCTTTTCACTCTGTACATAATTTATGTCATACCAAATCAAAAAAAAAATTGCATGGAAGTTGTTTAACTTGCAATGTGCTTGCATCATTTAATTATCATACTCTAGGGACCTTCTCTGGAAATTATGCAGACAAGTGCTGACAACTGCAAGCGTAAACAATATTATGACAATTTCCAACCTTGTCAGGTTGAAAGCTAGGGTGGATAAATGGAAAAAAGAAACTTAACTCACATATACATGTAGGTAAACAAAAAATGCTATTGTTGTACATATTACTGTAAACAAATTTATAAAGCAAAATCAATGTATAAAAGAAGCGTTCGTCTTGGGTTTTACTTATCATCAGCAGTCAGATTATGAGCTTAGTACTGTAACTAAATTTAGAAATTTCCCTTGAGGAGTTATTTCCAGTTAGTTTTCCACTGTGGGCAGGCTAGTTTTTCAGTCAGGCAGCAATCTAGAACTCAAATTCTTCAGAAACCGCCAGCAGCTGGGTCGTCTGACTGAACCCAGACTGTGCTCAAGATTGAGGTTAAGAGGCAAGACTCTAAGCAGAAGCAGAGAAGGCATTAGAACGAGTGGATCAGTATCGGTATCTGGGCAACTGCACACCTACCCCTTGCCTAACCGAACAGTAACACTTACAGGGTTCGTACAGGTCATGGAAAACCTGGAAAGTCATGGAATTTTACAATTTCATTTTCCAGGCCTGGAAAGTCCTGAAATTTAGGTGTAGGTCATGGAAAGTCATGGAAAATCAGTATGTTTTCTATGAATGAAAGGCATTAAGATCCAAAGTTGAAAAATTAACTGGCAAGTCCAAAAATCAAATGTAATTTCAGCTGAATAAATGATTGTTTTGACACTACTGCCGGAGGGAAATAGCTTAACTTAGGTCATGGAATATTTCAAAAAGTCATGGAAAGTCATGGAATTTTTACAGGTCATAAGTGTACGAACCCTGCACTTACTTATTAACTTATTATAACATGTTGGGTTAGGGGAGGGATAGGTGTGCAGTTGCCCAGATACTGATAATGATCCGAACGAGACATGGGCCGGGCACTCATATAAGAGATACACACAAGACTGACTGTCAGCAGTATCAAGTGAAATCATGCTCCTATTTAGGTTCTCTTCAGTGGGTCTCTGTTACCCTGCAGTGGGCCAAGTGATGCACTCTTGATGTAAACGCAATGAATTATAATTTACCAAGCCTAAAAGCAGAGCTCCTTATTGCAATGAAGAAAAAGTGGATTTGTTTTTCTTGGATCAGAAACTAAAAAAATGAAATTGACGATCATTTTGCAAGGAGTAAGTCGGAAGAAAAGTCAACAACGCACCAGGAGTTAAATTGCACTGAAATTTTTCGGTGTCAAGGTTAATGTTTAGCAAAGCAGCGCCCAGGCCTTGCTCTCGACACAGGCCTTGCTGGGGACCGTCTCGCCTTGTCTCGCCTGGTACTCTCGTCTCTGTGTTCGTGTCGTACACACAATGGTTGTTTCACCGGGGTTTTCCTGACTATTTTGCTACTAGTACTCTATTTCCGTCTCCCTGACCGCCAATATGTTGGCTTCAGACAATGAAAGTTCCTGTCTGCTCCAGCCTTCCACTACGGTGCTGGGCATCTGCACCACAGCACCTCAAGTTTTCCGCGTTGCCTCCCTCGCAACCTTACCATCGACTTCTTTCGTGTCCTCGGCCGCAACTATGTCTGCTCCCTCTCAGCCACTACATGCACCTGCCGCTATCAATCTGCAGGCCCTTCTCCAGCCAATAATAATGCATGCAGTCCAGCGAGCCTTCCGGGATCTTCTCTCGCCGTCATTTGCTGCCGCAAATGCCCCAAGTTCCTTGTCATCTGCATATATACAGCCCTCCAGCAGCTCATCACAGGCTCCATCATCACTGGGTGAGTCTCTTCACTTTCCTTCATTTGTCTCCACAGTTTGTCTTGCTACCGGGACGCCTTCATCCCCTGTTGTGTCGACCATAGCATCGTTCGCTGCAAACAGTACACTCACCTCTCCTGCAGTTGCTAATCCAGTGTCGTCCCTATCATCCCCCTCGTTCGCCACAGGTCCGCCCACTCCCCTGGTGCCACTGCCCCCTCGTATGCCATCTTGCACCGGGTTCCCAGGTTTCGACGTCGGTCCCAGTCGTCCCCCAATCCCGCCTAAGCTGGTTGACCAAATCCGCAACAGGGAGTACTTGGAGTTCGCAGAACTCCTCCTGGACTCGTTTCGTGAAAACAAGGTGCCCCAGGAGCTGCTCCTAGAGAG
Organism: Platygyra sinensis; assembly: GCA_019787425.1. NCBI lineage: Eukaryota > Metazoa > Cnidaria > Anthozoa > Scleractinia > Merulinidae > Platygyra > Platygyra sinensis. Next base: position 174,344 of record JAHPZR010000114.1, on the reverse strand, counting down.
CCGGGAACTTGTGATTCCCATACGCCCGCCCCGACGTGAAGTCAAAGACATCATGCCATGGCTAGACTGCTGGATCGCCTACTGCCAAGTTGTAGTGGCATTCTTCCCGTCCCAAGCCGTGGAGCTCCTCAAGTATCTGGACCTCATTGTACGCACGCTTAGCAGCTTTCCATCTGCAGATGTATGGCTTTGGTACGATCGAGGATTCTGCCGCATTCCATCAGGCCTACGCCAGCAGCAACGTGCTCCAGCAGCCTCCGTCTTCCCTGCCACCCTTTTGGCGGTCAGCGGACACCCTTCGCCCGGGTGAAGCCCACGGTTCTCCCTCAGGATCCTAGGTCAGCCATACATGGAACAATGGGCGTTGTACCAGCGGTTTCTCTCAATGCAAACAATGCCACCAATGCGCCAGGTATCACGGCCCGCATCGCAGTCTCAACTGCCCCTTTGCTGCCACCTACCGTCGTTCACACTCTCGCTCCCATTCCCCCCTCACACCAGGGGCTCGTCCTACGCCCACTAGTTGTCCGCCCTCCATCGCTCCACATTCTACTCCTGACCATCTCCGTCTTCTGTGTCTTCCTCTTCCTCCAGTGCTTTTCCTCAACTCTACCGTGGTAACGCCGCCTCTTCCTGTGTTCCCGTCCCCAGCCTCCTCTATGTCTTCACCTCTTTTGGCGAACTCGACCTCCCCTTCGCTGCCTGTTCCTGTGCCTTCAGTGCCTCGTCTTTCTTCTCTTGCGGCCATCTCTTCCCTTAACGTCCAAGCTGAAGGGCCACCCATCTGCCTCCTTTCGTCAGTACCTCCAATCCGGTTTCCGCCATGCTTTAGAATTGGCTTCAATCTGTCACGCATCGCCAGGCTCCAGTCTGCGTCCCAGAACATGCAGTCCGCTCTCCAGAATCCCCAAGTCGCGGACAAGTACTTGTCTCGAGAAGTCCACCTCAACAGGGTCGTTGGTCCTTTTCCCTGCCCTCCATATTAGCAGATTTGGTGTAATCCCCAAACACAGAAGACCGGGCAAGTGGAGGCTTATCATGGATCTCTCACACCCTGCCACATACAGCGTCAACGACGGCATCAATGGCGATGAGTTCACGCTTTCTTACGTTCGGGTCGATGATGCTGTCGATTTCATTATGCAAGAAGGCCGTGGCACTCTCTTGGCCAAGATTGACATCTGTGACGCCTACTGTCTGGTCCCAGTGCACCCCGAGGATTGACCCCTGCTGGGCATGGCCTGGAGATCTCAGTTCTTCATTGACCTGGCTCTCCCCTTTGGCCTGCGCTCTGCCCCCTTTATCTTTAACCAATTTGCCGAAGGCTGGCTCTGGTTCTCCAACACAACCATGGTATTCGTTTTCTTCTGCACTACCTGGATGATTTCTTAACTGGTGGTGCTCCCTACTCGGACGAATGTCTTCGGAATCTCCACATTATTCAATCCTTTGCCCACTGCCTAGTTATTCCTCTGACAGTGGAAAAGGTGGAGGGCCCCAGCACCATGCTCCCCTCCCTGGGTGTAGTACTCGATACCCTTTTTCTCCAAGCTCACCTGCCTGGGAAAAAGTCTCAGCCCTTCAGAACCAAACGGGTTTGTCTTCGCCGCGACCTCACGTCCTTACTGGGTCACCTACATCATGCCGCCGCAAAAGTAGTCCACCCTGAACACCCATTTCTGCGCTGCTTGACTGACCTCCTGCGAGGTACTCGCTCCCAGTCCCGTTTCATCCCCTGAATCGCGACACCCGAAGTGATTTGCTCTAGTGGTCAACATTTCTCCGGGACTGGAACCCTGTGAGTTTCTTCACCTCTCTGCACTGGTCAAGCCTCTTGGACCTGCAGGTATCGTCAAACACGTCTGGTGCTATTGTTTTTGGGGCCTACCTCGATGGCCTCTGGTTTCACGGTCACTGGAATCTGTGGCAACTATCAGCCAGCATCGCATTTAAGGAGCTCTACCCCATCGTCATAGCTGCCCACGTCTCAGAGTATGCTTCCTGTGTGATAATTAAGGCAAAGCCGACACGATTACCAAACGATTCTGCTCTGACGGAGCACCAGGAGGCCTACTGTGCAGTCTCTTTCTGGCAGTGGCTCACCACTCCTGGGTCTCTGCTTCCCATGTGCTGGGTCGCTTATATGGCATCGCTGACGCCCTTTCTCGTTTTCAGTTGCAGAGGTTCCGGACTCTAACTCCCCAGCGTCTCCCGAGCCCACACCATTCCCAGCCCAGCTGATCGAGCACCTGATCTCTCTGACCTCCAACAGTGAGTGAGGGACCTAATTCAGCTCAGCTTGGTGCCTTCAACCGGCCGGTCATACTCCTCTGGCCAGCACCAGTTCTCTCAGTTCTGTACCACAGTCGGACTCCTTCATCAGTCTGGTTCTCCATTTCCGGTGTCCGAGTCTACTCTCGAACTCTTCGTCTCTCACCTATCGTCTATGGTGTCATATCGTATAGTCAAGTGCTACCTAGCCTGCGTGGCAGGCCGTAGAAAGGGAGTGAGGAAAGTCAAAATGAGAGCGGGGTCGGAGGGAGAAGGAACGGCCTGCAAGGACGCTATTGTTTTCTTTGTTTTTACGTCCACCAGACGAACGTAAAAATCCTGATTGGTCAGATTTAATGAATTACCTAACTTCATCCTTCTGATTGGTCAGCGACCTGTCATTCGAAACCATTAAGGTCTTCTTACATTTATATTCAACCAGGCGGATAAATCTAGAGATCGTTTCGAACAAATTCATCATAGGTTAGCCGATGTTAGTAATAACGCCTCCTTTCAGAATTGTTAGCGACCTGATTATTGAAGTCGAGGCCATGAAATTTACTGCCTGATATTTAGCTCAGAAGCTAGTTTGTTTGGAAGACATCGCAGGGGGCAAATTTGACGTTGTCTGTGCATCGGCGGAAAGTGTCACAGATAAGCGATTTCTACAATCATTGAAAAAGAACACTACTGAGTAGCAGTTTAGTGGCTTGTGAGTCGCATACAGTTGAAACATGAACAGGCACTGCAGGCCGACTGCGAATCGATGTAAGAAGCAATCACTGTTATCCCAAAGCTCTTCAGAGATTCGCTTAAAGATGATTTCCAGTCCGTACTGCGCAGTCTCAGTACCCTCATGTTTATAAACATTATAACGGCGCACTCAATGGAATGTGAATCGATGTTATTCGTTAAAAACCACATACCTTATCTTTGAGGCCTTTCAAATTATTTTTCCAACAGTTTCATTGAGTTTTACAGCTGCAAAGTTGTTTCATCAAGTGATATGAGAAAGAACAAAGCATTAAGCTTTGACCGCTTCGCATCCATAATGGCGGTTGTTTTTAAACTTCGAATTTACTTCATGTAAGTAGTTGCGAAATGTTCACATTTCGTGACGTCTTACATGAAACAAAACAAAAAACGTAAACAAACTCTCGAGAGTGCGCAGTACGGACTGGAAATCAGCTTTAAGACAACTCCGAATATTTCTTTTCTCTCCGACGGTTTGAATATATTTCCACGAACTTTAGCCACACATTTGCCATATGTTACTTTTACATTTATCTGACAAACTCTACAAACATTGTTACAATTGCTTTCTTTCTGGCCCGTCTTCTCGCTTTTCCCAACGTCCGAAGCTATGGTCGTTTTTCGTGCAAAACAACAAAAACAAGAAATACGAGAACCCACTGGCGCCTTCAGATTTTATCACGAAAGAAGTGGTGTGATTCTGATTGGATGATTTTGACAGCCAGACATTCCACAGTCAAGTGGGTTTTGCATAGTTAATTAGAGGGCGGAATGAAGAAAACAATAGCGTCCTTGTAGGCGTCCCCTACCGCGATCCTCACGCGTCTGTTCTCGCGCTTCATGCGCTCGTCTTTCCCCTTTCCCTCCCCTTCGGACGCCTGCCACGCAGGCTAAGTGCTACCTGGCTGTGGTTCGTTTCCTGCAAATTGACTTGGGCCTCGGCGACCCTCTAACTACCACCCCCCCCCCCCCCTCTCGAGCATGTCCTCCAGACGTCTTAGGAACATGCGAGACCTCCCCGCCTTCTGGTAACCCACGACCTAATGCTACTCATCCACTCCCACCTGAACCTCACCGATCCCAATAGTGCTATGCTCTGGGCAGCTTTCTCGACAGCCTGCTTTGGTTTCTTGCACGTCAGCGAATTGACCACCCCGCCCTCTGGCTTTGATCCCTGCGTCCACCTATCCATTAATGACCTGGCAGTGGCGTGCTTCTTTTTATCAAGGCTTCCAAGACAGACCCCTTCTGCCAGGGCGTCAGGCTGTTTCTTTCTCAAACTGGTGGCACGCTCTGCCCATTTGCCAGCCTCTCAGCCTACTTGCATCGCCGCAGTAATTTGTCTGTTCCACTGTTCCTCTTTGCAGACGGGAAACCCCTCTCCCATCTTCACGTTACAGACCGCCTCTGCTCTATCCTCGCGGAGGCCGGTATCCAGAGCAACTTCTCGAGCCATAGTTTTCGGATCAGCGCTGCCACTTCCGCTCATGCCGCAGGCCTCCCGGACTCACTAATCAGGACTCTCGGCCAGTGGCCGAGCGACGTTTATCTGGTATATGTCCGCACGTCCCGCGATACTCTCGCCAGGCAGCTTTACAGCTGGCCTCCTCGTCGCCTTAAAGTGCATATGAAGTGAAAAATAATTTCTGCTTATTTGAAAGACCTTTCAAAGTACAGAAGAATGGCTTTTTTCTTTTTGAAATATCTTTTTTCGTTTCAGAGATACTAACTTTTTTCTATTATGCAAATTAGATCAGTGATGACGTCACATTGTTTGCAGCTAAAAATTGTAAAATACTGAATAAACAATATCTCTAGCAATATTGAAGCAGTGTTCTTAAAACTTGGCACCATAAATGTGCATCACAAAAGAAACAAAATGACACCCTTAGCACCGTTGCCATGACAACAGTTTTGCCACTGGTGTTGTTTTAATAAAAACTGAAAATCCCAGTTTTTGTCTGAAAACAAGATCCATCTACCCTACACAATCTATCGTTGGGAGTTACGACAACATGGGAACTATGTATGTTCCATGTAGGACCCCTTCTCTCACTTAAGAGGTTGAAAATGGAGGATTCGTTTTTTCGACAAAAAGAGACTGGAGCCGAAAGAGTTGCTATGGCAACAGCACTAAGGGTGTCATTTTGTTTCTTTTGTGATGGACAATTATGGTGCCAAGTTTCAAGGACAGTGCTTTAATATTTCTAGAGATATTGTTTATTCAGTATTTTACAATTTTTAGCTGCAAACAATATGACGTCATCACTGATCTAATTTGCATAATAGAAAAACGTTAATATCTCTGAAACGAAAAAAGATATTTCAAAAAGAAAAACGCCATTCTTCTGTATTTTGGAAGGACTTTCAAATAAGCAGAAATTATTTTTCACTTCATATGCACTTTAATGTTTTGTTTTTAATAAATCCTTACTGTTGTTTTCATAACTTCACACATAGTTTCTATCATCCGCAACCCATCTCAGGCTCCTCCTTGGGGATGTTTCGGCAGGCACCAGGGTCTCCCTGTCTAGGTGCTTGAAGTCCTTCTCACCTTTGGCTCGTCAGTTTAGTTGCGGTTGCCTTAGAAACCGTCCAAGCATCTACCCCCTTGGTCGGGCCCCCAACTCGCTTCGGGGACCAGGCCTCTGGTGCCTCGCCCTTTGCATCCCTTGACATCCCTCGCCAGGAGTCGCGTAGCACAAACATTAATCGGTGTCAAGTTCGTTGGGAGAGGTTAATGTTTAGCGAAGCAGCGCCCAGACCTCGCTCTCGCTACGGGCCTTGCCGGGGACCGTCTCGCCTGGTACGCTCGTCTCCCTTTTCGTTTCGTATGCGCAATGGTCGTTTCATCGGGTTTTTCCTGACTATTTTCCCGCCCTTCCCCCTTTTCTTTTCCTCGGTCCGGTCCCCTTTTGTTTTGATTTTACTCCACGGGCTCTCGTCGGTGTGACTCGGTGCAAAGGGACTCGCTGCGGTCGTGGTTGCCTTAGCAACCATCCAAGCACCTACCCCCTCGGTCGGGCCCCCAACTCACTGGGGACCAGGCCTCTGGTTCCTCGCCCTTTGCATTGCCCTTTGCGGCGGGAGTCACATAGCACAAACATTAAAGTGCCTATGAAGTAAAAAATAATTGCTGCTTATTTGAAGGGCTTTCAAAGTAAAGAAGAATGGCGTTTTCATTTTGGGAATATCTTTTTTAGAGATATTTACGTTTTTGTAATATGCAGATGAGGAAAGTGATGATGTCATAGGTGGTTCCACTAAAACCGTACCAACACTCAATCAAGAAAATCTCCAGAAATATTGGAGCAGCGATTCTTCAACTTGGCACCAGAAACGTACATCACAAAGAAACAGAATGACACCTACTATGTTGTTGCCATGGCAACACTCTCGGCGCCAGTCTTTTTTCTGTGAAAAACCAAATATCCCCATTTGCAATCTTTGAAAGTGGGACAGAGATTGTAGCTTGGCAACAAACGGTTCTCATATTGCCTTAACTGTCCCCATTAGATTGTTGTGATGGATGATCCTTGTTTAGGATAAAATCTGGGAATTTTTAGTCTTAATTAAACCAGGACCAGTGGCATAACTGTTGTCATGGCAACGGCATGACAGGTATTATTTTACTTCTTTGTGATGTACAGTCCTGATGCCAAGTTTGAAGAACATCGCATTAACATTTCCAGAGATATTCTTGATGGAGTGTTGTACTGTTTCAGTGAAACCACCTATGACGTCACCACTTTACTCACAAAAACGTAAATATCTCTAAAACGAAAAAAGATATTCTGAAAAGAAAAACGCTATTGTTCTATACTTTGAAAGGCCTTTTAAATAAGCAGGAATTATTTTTTACTTCATAAGCACTTCAAGCCTTGGTGCATATTCCCTCGCTCTCCCACAGAGTAATAAACTGTCTTAAGCATGCGATCCAGTCCAAAAACCAATCTGGTCAGCGTTCAACTTCAAAAAACATGTGACCTTAATGAGCTCTATACCCGAGCCAGCGATATGGTCACTTGATACTGGTCAGCAGATAGGTTGTTTTGACAGCTGTCAATCAACTATACATTGGATGCCCAAAGTCAAAGGTGTAGCTGTGGTAAATATGCAATTCTTATTTTTCAAGGTACGTAGACTAAGGTATTGGCATTATGAACGTATAGACAGATGAGAACTAAAAATTTTCAGATTGATAGGTATAGGTTGCCAAATTCTTAAAGGTATGGGGCTAGGCGTGCAGGATCTACAAGAGATCTGATCAGCCAAATATATATATACACCTAGTTGCAGTAACGTTGTCACAGAAAAAAGCAAAAAGCAAAAAGCCAAATAGGAATTAATTAGGGAAATTTAAATTTCCATTGTTCTTAGATACTGTATATGAATGAAAAATACATTTTTTAATTCATGTCATTCATTTACATTATGATTTTTCATTAATGTACAGTATCTGAGAACAATGGAAATTTAAATTTCCCTAATTAATTCCTATTTGGCTTTTAGCTTTTTGCTTTTTTCTATGACACGTTGTTGCAATTAGGTGTATATAAACGAGCCTTTGATATTAGCTGAAAAAACATAACCTGACCATGTTGGCGTAAGTGAGGGGGGGGGGGGCTCGGTCAAACCCACTAAATTAAAGGGACAGAGCTTTGGGACCGTACTGACCTGGACAGTTTTCTCACTTTGAAAGAGTTCACCCCAACCTGAAATCAAGGTACATCTAGAATTCCGCTTCAATTTCGCAGTGTTTTACTTGATTTTCAATCGTTTACTGAAAAACCTGTTTTTGAGTGTGCTTTTGCTCATTCTATAATGTTTTTATCATATTTGGTTAAAAACAGTATGGATCGTGTCTCTGTGAAAAATCAAACTAACTATGAATTGGTATCTAATGTGCATGTGCGCCAGCTCACTGTGTCCTTTAAACAAAAATAAATGAGTCACTACAACACGCTGGAGAGAAACACCCACGCGGGAACGCCTTCAGCGGTCCGTACCTCGGGCCTCCTTCTCTAAAAACTTGTACCCACCCCAGGTCTCTGCGATCCAAAAGTAAAGAAGCCTAAGCCGTGTATTATTCTGAGACAAAACACGACGGGCATTTGAGAACATGATCTATTAGACATAGATACCATTGGACCCTTGATAGCAGGCACTTAAGGACTCACACCCTCCCCAGCAAAAAGTGAAATAGTTTGGTGTTTTATAAGTGTTTATACCGTGAATCCTCGAATTAGCTTCCACCACCCCGCCTCAAGTGAGCGCCGTCCTCGATAAGCACCCCTCTAATCGGACGAATTAAAAACGCCCCCGTCCCCCATTCTGTGGACGAGTAATGGGCAACAAAAGATGTACAGTTTTCGTTATGCATCAGATTTCTACATTTGTTTAGTTTGTGAACACGTTAAGTAAACGCGTTACGTACTAATGGTGCCGCGATTTAAACCTTGATGTTGACAAACAGCTTATCTTGTTGTCTACGCGCAGATGATGTATTGAGAAAATAATCATAAACAGAACATTACACGCCCGCTTGGAGAAATGAGATTTCTCTATATGTGGAAAAATAATTGACTCCGGCGTTCCTTGCGCTCACACGCGAAACTCGAAGAGAAATTTTGTACCTCCGCACAGAGAGAAGCTGCAGAGAAAGCCTGCGAGAGCATCCGTTTTTTTTTCGGCTCTTGCTTCACGCGCCGAGAAAATGTCAGCTTGCCACATTGTTCTCTGTAAATGTGCGTTTAACAACGAGTTAACATACAATTTCCATGCGGAAGTTGTTTAAATCACTTTGATAATATTCTGCACAATCAAGTCAAGTATGCCGTGCTGTTGGTACCATTTCTCTATTCAGTTCGTTGGGTCTTCAAATTAAAAGAAATGCAACAAATCTGACTAAACCTTTCTTTTATTATTATTATCGACAAAGCAGAGCTTTAAGAAAAAATACTAGACTTTTTCCTGTCAATCTGTCTTTTGAAGCGTGGCCATATAAGCGTTTTCCTGTTTCCACCAAACCTCCGTAAAACTTACAAGCTATAGCCACCAATTCAAGTATATGGGAATGCCGGAAAAAAAAAGCGCTACTACATTCTTTAGCTTCTTCTTTACGTGACTAGCTGACACTCACAGAAACAAAACATCATTTCTGCCGATATTCCAGGCTCCTCATAGTGCAGTTCTGGGGTCCGTTTCTCGAAAGACCCGGTACTTGCGACTGGTCAAAAGTACGGGGGGGGGGGGGGGTGGGCCGAGCATTCAATGTGGTGGTAGAAAACACGACCCAACCTTCATTATGCACAAAACGGAGTGTACCCATCCCCTATAAGACATGACCAATTTTGGTTGCATAATCCAACAAATAACTTGTGGATGAATGTGGTATTATTTACGTTTAGATTTCTTCTAAAATAATCAAAATCAATGAAAAAATATGTTTTTTCAATTACTTGCAACTTTAAGTCCTGACTGTAAACTCTACTAAAGAAAACTTGACCTTTTACTTTTGATCCATCTGAAAATGGCTGTAGCGAATCCTGAGCATAATATAGCCAGACAACTCCAGATCTTGTCAGTGTTCGTACCTTGGGACAGTAGTATGTAGACACAATATCATAGCAACTCTTCGGCTCGAAGCTTAATTAAAATATATCACCTGTTGTGTCATATTTAATGATGTAGACACAAGTTGGCCATTTGGTGTCTGAATACCAGCACACCGAGTGCAGTATTATGAATATTTCTGCCCTGGGACTCCTTGATCAATCCGTTAACTTTTGTACAGATTTTACAATACATAAGTTATCACCTCCATTGTACACCAGCCAAGTGTACTTTTTCAAATACAGCTTGAAAAGTTTTTGTCCTGAAAGGAGTTAACAAACAATAAAAGGAAGTGACACACTCGAACACCAACCCACAGTCTGTCAAGTGCCTTACGCATAGCCAATAGCTCCCACATGTGTTGTGTGGAGCTGGGGCTTTAATGAAGGGGTGCTTTGCACCCGACTTAGCAGTAAAGGGCAGCCTACATAGGGCTCTTAGTCCTATTTCTGCCTGTTGGCTATGCCATGCTAATGAGGCCTAATAAGGCGGAAACAGCTGTCGATGGCTGCCACTACCTGGGTAATATGGCTGTACGCATGCCAGACCGTGGGTTGGTGTTTGAGTGTGTCACTTGCTTTAATTGTGCGAAAGGAGTTACCTTTGTTGTAGATTGTGTCAAATGTGTGCCAATTCCCATAAAAAAAACGGGATGACCCACCCCTATGGACAGCTGAAAATTGAACGACCCACCCCTTACCAAGGGTTCAAAAAGTGATGACCCACCCCCTCTCTGCTCCGGCCCACCCCCCCCCCCCCCCCAATACTTTTTGACCAGTCCCTTAGTACTTAGCGCGCGCGCTCGATGCATGACGTGGCATGTGATTCGCGTGCGCAGTAAGGATGCGCAAAAACAATTAGCGTGAACGTCCTTAAGGCCTGGGTCAGGAATGTAAAGTTGAAATATGGTTGGACAGGTAAATCTCTTGTTATATTTGTGTTACCAAGCTGAACTTTTCCCTGATTATAAAACTCGACGTCCTGCCTTGCCTTAACATATTATCTGACATGTCACGTGATCGTTTTGTGATATTTCAATAAATCGCTGAATAGCGAAGCGCGCGAGTGACGTCATGACTCAGACAAGACTCAGACAAACAAACTGGAATGGTGGATGATTTTAAAGATTTCTTTAAGAGCAAAAGCCGGTGTTCCTAAAACACTTGTGAAACAAAAATTTCGCTTATATTCCCTGTATTTCCCTCAGAACAAGCTTATGTCGACTGAGTCTCGCGGGGAATTCAGTGATTTGCATTCTATTTTTAGACTTCGCGCGCTTCGCTATTGAATGGCATAAGACCAAAACCAAAGTAATCACTCTGGCCTTAAAGACACAGACAACCAAAACAACCAATTGAAACTCGAAGTAAATAAATGAAACTGACGCAAAGGGCGGGAAAACGTGCGCTAACGAATCACGCTTCCTTTCGTTTGACCTCTGATAACTTGGAAGATAAAGTTGCACGAGGGTTTTTTCAGTCAATCGTGTAACGTCGTAGTGTTAAACCAACAACTCTTCGACTCTCAAGTGAAAACCGCACCAGTAGATGTAGATCTAAGTAAAATTACACATGGCTTTTGAGAAACTTTATCGTTTCACTTTCTATTTGAAATTTCAAGCGAGTACAAGTAGTCATTCCTACAGCCGGTTAGAAGTCTGTTGTCAACTACAACAGGAGAAGAAAACACCTCACCAGGTAACGAGTAAGAAGCTAAACGAACACCAGAATGAAGATCCAGAACATACAGAGTGCCAAGAGTTGACCAAACAAACACTGCCATACCAGCGTCACGCTTGTCACAAAACGATGCGTGACGAGGAACGCGACAAGTTGTCATGTGATTGGCGTTTAATTCAGCAACAAAAGGAGTAGAATAAACTTGTCCATCCGTGGTAAAGCTCCACTGTAGCTCGCCATTTAGTGATAAACAATACACACTTTTGTCGTGAGAGCCAAACACTATATTTCCTGAATAATCAGAGCTTGTGGAGTTACGTTCTGCGCTAACATAAGCAGGCGAACTGAACACCGAGCCACGGGTCTGAAACTGCCAAAACAGTAGACCCCGAAAATCAAAACAATAAACAGAACCATCGACGCACGCGCAAACGATACCAGAAGGTGTCAATAACGGTGACGCAAACACGGGTTTGGGACACTGCTGACTCCAAAGAATCGTGTGTTCAGCGGGTTCAACAGCAAGAAGCCGGCCGGTCAAGGTAGCAATGAATACCAAATATGGCTCTTTGCTTATGCACGGAGAACTGAAGCACGATCCACCACCACAGTGTACTGCGTAGACACACTGCTTGTTTGTGACGTCAAGGGCGTATAAATGTTGATCATGTGACCCGACCCAGAACACTCCTGTCTGTGGATCGACGCATGGGGAGCTTTTCACTGCTGCACCAGTTTGGAATGTCCAAAGTGTTTCTCCCGTGAAACGGTTAAATACGTACAGTTTACCATCATAGCAACCTAGATCAAGAAACAAGAAAAGAGACGATGAGCCAAAAAAATTCTCCTTTAGACGTACACCTTATCCCAAAGCCATCTTTTTGCGAGATATTTGTTTAACAAATCCAAAGTGTTTGAAACAATTTCTACTGAATCTTTTCACAACCTTATTATTTTTGCTTGCAGTCATCAAAAACGAAAGCAGAATATAAGCCCAGATGGATGGTGTGGGTAATCATATTTCCCTTCCCGCTTTGCAGTAGCTCTCGCGTGCTCGCATAAATACAACATTGGCTGTATTAAAGTAAACTAGGGACCTTTAGATCGGAAGCCGAGGACGACTACGAGTACGAGTTTTCCATACTGAGCATGCGCATAAGGTTTCGGGGTAGACATTTTTCGAAGTGCGCGTGCTCAGAACAGAAAACTCGTACTCGTAGTCGTCCTCGTCCTCCGATCTAAAGGTCCCTAAAAGAAGAAACAGGCAGCCTAAACCATCTTTTAACTCGCGAGGGACGCGCGCGCGTCACTTTAGGGAGTTTACGCAACCACGACGGCGACGCAGAGGAAAACGTCAATTAAAAAATGACTTTATCTTTTACCTACGAATCTCGCGATACTCTAAAGTCATTTAGTTTATCACTGACAAAACTATTTCAAAACTCAATCCGAAACACAGCGTGGTTCACGTTCTCTAGACAACGCAGAATTTGGTTACTTCCCGTTGCTGTTTTGCAGAGTACGGCAAAGAAATGTACGAAGATTCATAACGCACGTGCACAGCTATTGTTCTGCTCATTAAATCTTTTTGCTTGGTGACGTTCCCGTTGCCGTTGCGTCGTGGTTTCCTAAACTCTCTTTTAAACACGGAGCGATCCTATATAACGAGGCTGAGGTGTTCAGCCTGTCAATCACAAATCCCAACGGACGGCCAATGCTCCCATTTGATTGGCTTATTCACTCAAGTCTAATTTTAGCGAGTTGTCACAGGATTCTGTTTTTGTGCCGGTTTTCTGCGGTTGAGAAATAAATTTGAAAACTAAAATTCGTAAAAAAATACAAACAGACTGCGAAGGTAATATATTTTATCTACGGTAATATGGTTATTCTTCAGCCAGTTATCTAAAAGAGATTCCGTAAGATCAAAATTAGCTGCTGTTGTACTCTTGCAGCTAAAATTCAGTCGACCTTTTACGAACGTGATCAGTTTCATGGCATTCTATGGCATTCAGCCTTGAGTCTTCCATTTCCTTTCTAACGTCAATATTCAGGCGAAATCTCACTTCACCATTTTTCAAGTGCTGTTGTTTCTTCGTAGTACTTGTTGTTTCCAATTTCTTTGCTCTGAATATGGAACATTTTGACTAATAACACAGTGTTGTTCAATTTGCATTTTGTTTGCACCATCATAACGCTCATAAACCTGAATAATTTTAAATATCCCACCAAAATCCGTTCACAGGCTAACCAAAATCATCTCTTAGAAGATTTCGTTTCGTTCTCAGCATGCTGAGATAAATGGAAACAGATAACTCGCAGGCATCAGCTTTGTTATTTTAGTTAGCGGCGAAATTTGAATGTTCCACGTGCAGCGACGACGAAGATAATTCATCGTTTTTGGTCTTCCAAAGCCATCATCCAAAGTGTTAATATAAGTTCTATTTTCACTGTATTTGTATTATATGCCTTATATTATTCTACGTAAATGACTCCGTTTGTTTGACGAAAAAAACGCTATTTCTCCACGACTTCTATGTTATGCGACCGTTATTCTGGCTTTCCACCATTGCACAGGAAAGCCAACAACGTGCTTCAAGGGGGCGTGTCCTTGCCTTTTAAAGGATCGCTCCGTGTTTAAGCAAACCACGACGACGACGGCAAGGAGAAAGCCACCGAACAAAAACATTTGATGAGCAGAACAATGGCCGTGCACGTGCGTTATAAATCTTTGTACATTTCTTAGCTGTCCTCTGCAAAACAACAACGTGAAATGACTAAGTTCTGCGTTGTCTGAAGGGAGCTTAAGCAACGACGACGGCGGTCCCGAAGAAGACACCTCATCAAAAATGAATTTTATGTTTCAAAAGCGAAAATTCCAATGTTCTAGATCTGTTCAGTACGTGATTGGCTCTAAAAACGTTCTCAGGCTCAATATCTAAATGGAAAAACGAAAAATTAGCCGTCATCGTTTGCGTTCCTCGGACAAAGCAGATTTTGGTCATTTCACGTTTTTGTTTTGCAGAGGACGACAAAGAAATGTACAAAGATTTATAACGCACGTGCACAGCTGTTGCTTTGCTCATTAAACTTTTTGTTTGATGACGCTCTCGTTACCGTCGTGGTAGTGGTTTGCTTTAGCTCCCTTGAGTAATGTTATTGAAACGACTAATTTTTCATTCTTACTTTGTAGACAATCAAGCAAATTATGACGGTTTCAAGTAAGCCAAGAATGCCTCACCTACTATGACATATTGACCACATATCGAGAGAGCAGCAGAAGATTCTATTCTGTCCCCGACCCTACTCTCCCACAGGACTTTACCGTCACTGAGTCTGATGCACATAAACACGTGACCATGAGAGCCAATGAAAACTTCTCCCTCACGCGTTCCTTGTGAAAATACCACAAGGGGTGAGGCATCGATACACTTGTGCAAACAAGTTTGCCATTGACAAGAGATAGTAAATTTGAATTCTTCACCGGAATCATTAACGGTTCCCATTTCTTGGCGGACAACACAAGTCCCGGGAGATTTAACATCCTTGAGTGGACCAGGTGACTGGTGAAGGATCTTTTCTTTGAGTGTTGATGCCTCCTTCTCGCAGGAAGACTGGACACTAGTCTCGTTACCAGTCGTGTGTAGAGTGGAGAACTTACAGAATGAACAAACAGTCCACTGGTTTCCTCTACGCACGGAACAGAAACAATTTGTTTTCACCTCAGATAAACTAAACAAATCATGTTCGCTTAAATATCTACTTGCTTTGAGGTTCGAGTCTTTGATGATAGTCCTGGCTGCCTTGTTATCTTTGAAAAAAGTGTCGTCAGCAAGAGAAAAGAATTTTCTTTTAGCTGGGGGAATCGGGGTTTGAAGCGAGAAAACGGTGTCAGAATTCAAATCGAATATCACTTCTTTATTTTCATCCCCTGCCCCTGTCTCCTGAGTATTCATTTCGCTGGCTCCATCCATGTGACGTTCACGTGCAGAAGTCGTGTCTTTGAACTCCTTGGTGCTGATTCCCGCGTAAGCAGCTGCAACAAAACTATCAGGACTACTGTCTTCATTTAAGGGTCCATGAGGTGTCTCTTTAGATTCCAGACCATTTCGTTTGTCGGTTTCAGTGAGTTTACCATCGACGTAGTTACAAAGGATGTTAAAAGATTTGCTAAGAATAACGTCCAACAATTCTGAAAGGTCTACTGGTGTTTTTTTCCGTTTGGATACAAATGATTCAATTAAATCCGACAATCTTATGGCTTCAAGAGACGACCCACCAGAAGCAACAAACATATCATCTCCCTTTACACTAGTTCTGTCTCCTTCACGAAAATTTCCACTCTGTTTTTCCGTAATTCCAGAACTGAATGTTTTCAGTGCCTTTTCTGCTTCTCGTACGTCTATGACTTCACTCCAAGCGCATTCCAGAAATTCTCTTGTAGACGTCATGTTCCCAAGCACTGATGTCTTCTCAACACCAGCCAATAATGCGCCTCTGTCAATCTTCCCATGCGCTGTCATTGGTAGGTGAGAAACCACGTGAACATAATCTGGTCGAGCCTCGACTGGTAACAAGTTCCGCAGGTTATATTTCAAAGACGCTAGTTTTTCATTATCATACCACGACAATTTTTCAACAACAAATAAATGAAGTGTGGAATGATTACGTTTATCAGCTTCCTCTAAAACTAGCGAACATGGACTTTCTAGAAGCTGTTCCATAATCCGACGTTCAATAGAATGTAGATTTATTCTCTTGCCCATTCGCTTGATCTGCCGGTCTCTACGCCCGCAAAACCACATACTACCGTTTTTCACGTACGCCCAGTCCCCTGTTGCACGCATTGTTCCCGTGGCGAGAGATGTTTCGTTACCAAGGAGACAAACGCGATCTGTACCACCTGTAAAATAGAATCACATAACTGAAAGTCATCCTGAAGGACTGGGCATTTTTAAGAATTGGTACCTTGAACTAGGACAGATTTTTGAGTGACGGTCCATGCTCCTTATAGCGGCTATTAAGGACGTTTGTGCGGAAATGTTCTACTCGACAGATTTTATTCTGCGGACAGATTATGAGAAATGAATAAAAATGGGATCACGAACTTCGTTTCAGAGATAAAGCCTGTGGGAAACTAGTCTGATTTTTTAAAACTGGCGCGCATAAATCAGCGTGGTTTCCAGGGTTTTTAGCTTAAAATATCAAAGATGACTTAAAGGAGACAAACTATACTAGAAAAAAATGAAGTATAAGTGAATCCGTTGCGTTATGCATATGTTGCCAAGGTTTTCACAAAACTTAACCTTTTAAGAGGCACTTGATACCGTTACACGGATAAACGAAGAGCTAAAAAGAATGGAATTCGATGGTGCATTATGAAAAAAAAAACTTCCAATCAATAGATTTTACTTTTTTTTCGCTAAACGTAGAAAATCGGTAGAGAAAATGATGATTCATCAAAAGAAAAACAGGGGTCACTGAATGTCCAAGACCGCAGAATCCAGGCAAAGCTATAGCAATGGCCATCTGCCCTATCATTGTTCATTTTATAACTTAGTGTGCACGTGACATGTGAATTTGCGTGCGCAGTAAAGATGAGCAGAAACAATTAGCGCGAACGTCCTTGAGCCTCTGTTTGATAATTCCTCAAAACCAAATACTGCGGTTCCTTAGGCGTTTATCTCACATTAGACCTGTACATACTTTGGATTGAGTTTTCCGCTAAATATCAACTCACCTATATAGATTTGTCCCATGCCTTCTTGAACAACTTTGCCATTGTCATCTCGCACCTCAATTAACGTGTCCAACAATGGAAGGCCAAGAGGAACGTCATTGACTTCATCAATAATGCAGTCTTGTGCATCTTTACCTTTAGATGTCATATTCCCATGACAAGCAACAGAACTGCTCTCCACCAATTCATCAGTAGGAATATGATGATATGAAGCCCAGCAAGAGACCTCAGTGATACCATAAAGATTATAAATCAAACAATTGCTTTGGGGAGGTCTCCACTGCCTGAGGGTGGAGAGGGTGGGGCAAGATTCTCCACCAAAGGCAAGCACTCTGAGGGATGAATCTTTATTAAGAACTTTAGCTCTGATCAGGTCTTGACCTATGTGATACATCAGAGATGGAGTGGGCTGTAAGGAAGAAAAGAACAATAAGTTATGAAAGGATAGAAGAATGGAGTTAACAGGTTGCTAGAGTCAAGCTGAGGGGCAAATTAAGTCCATGTCTGTGCTGAATACCTTAATCACATTAAAAATAATATATCCTTACCCTTATGTACAGTTTAAAAAAATGACTTAATCAGTTTTTCATGTGTCCTATATTATGTAATAACATTGTCA
The DNA here is from genome assembly GCA_019787425.1 of Platygyra sinensis. Taxonomy (NCBI): domain Eukaryota; kingdom Metazoa; phylum Cnidaria; class Anthozoa; order Scleractinia; family Merulinidae; genus Platygyra; species Platygyra sinensis. The sequence continues at coordinate 156,670 of JAHPZR010000114.1, read as the reverse complement.
GAGTAGCTGTGAATCCGCAGGCTACTTTGGCAATGTTTTCACAAAAATAATTCACTCTCAATAACAGGACGGACACATGAAAAACTGATGTCAATTTGTTTCTTACAATACCAAAAGGGCAGAGGAAACAAAGTTATAAATTCATGGGTCTGTCTGCTGAACAATGAAAATTCAATGACATGAACATTGTCAACAACATGGTAATAGATGTCCAACAGTAGCAAAAAAAACAACAACAAAAGAATGAAAGATGCAAATGCAGCTGTAATACTACTGGAAAATGACCTGAAAAAACTCAGGCTTTGAATGGGATTCAAACCCACAACCTTTGAGTTAAGCCCTGGCCAAACAGACATGCTAGTAGACGCAAGTTGAAAAATTAGGTCTGTTTGCAACTCTGTTTGGCCAGGCCTTGCAAGTACTTGCGTTGACTTGCAATGACTTGCAATCACTTTAATTAGTCGAGATCAAATTTGCACACAAGTCAAAGCAAGTTTTTCACCGTTTGGCCACCCAAACCAAGTCAATGCAAGTTGAGTGACGTCCATTAATCCATCATTAGCCAATAAAATAGATGATTGTCTGCCTTAAAATGTTTTTTTGTGACTTGCGTGTACTTGCGAGGAAACTTGCAATTCCGTTGGCCACCCAAGGCAAGTCTCTACGCAATTTCAACTTGCGTCCACTTGGGACTACTTGCTGGTCCGTCTGGCCGGGGCTAATTTACCCATGCAATGCTCTACCAACTGAGCTATTGAAGCCACATGAGAGCAGTCATGTCTGGGTTCAGCTCTTTATGTTCAGTGGATGTGACACTCAGCTTAAGTATATGAATTCCATGGTAACAGATGTCCAACAGTAGCAATTAAATAATGAAAGAACCCAGACATGACCGCTCTCTCAAAGCCTGAATTTTTCAGGTCATTTTACCAGTAGTATTATGGCTGCATTCGCATCTTTCATTCTTTCATTATTTAAGGTTACCATTGATATACCTTCAGGGGTCTCTCGCGTCCAAGCAATGTAGTGCTTCCAGTTTAAACTGTAGATACCTAAACCCCTTTTTCAAATTAAAACTTAGAGAGCTGGCTATCCAACTATACCAGTTATTTGAAATAAAATGAATTGTCAAATTTTTCACGGCTTCTAAATGGAAGCATCCAAATCACCTTTTCAAAGCTACAAGTCAAACTGGTTTGTCTTTTGCTAATTTTTAAATTTGCTCCTCAGTTTCCGGATCCAAAGCGCTAAAAAAAATGTGTCTGCGTTTTTCCATGCTCATTTACAGTGAAAAGTTATGGACCACTTTTGAAATATTATTGTATGAGAAAAATGTGAAGTGTTTGTACAAAAATCACTCTCATTGAAAAAATATTTTGAAAGAAAAAAATCGCAGACACCTTTTTGTTGTTTAGGTGTTACTCTACCCACTGTCAAAATTGTGGGTAAACAGACAAATTCCCCATGACTTTTAGCTCTTTACAGTGTCCGCTTCAAGTGAAAAAATTGATTCGAGAAAACAGCACTAAATATGTCAATCACACAGGTAATTTTTAGTTCCAGCCAAAACTTAAAACCGCCATTTCTCTGCCAATATTTAATCTTTTCCAATGATTTCTTTTTACATTGGAGATTTCATTTGGATCATTACTTATATTGAAAAATCGAAATTTGAAGAAAATTGCCAATCTGAAGGTATACTTAAGTGCTACTGTTGGACATTCATTGCCATGAAATTCATACACTTAAGCTGAGTATTACGTCCACTGAACATAACGGGTCAAACCCAGACATAACCACTCTCATGTGGCTTTGATAGCCAAGTTGGCAGAGAATTGCACCAGTAACGCAAAGGTTGTTGGTTTAATTTGACTCAACACAGGGAAACTCACCATGGGGCAACTAACCATTAATGCGACGAAATAAAACTTTGTCAGCTTTAGGCCAGCACAAAAAAGAATCAATTACCAGCCGTGTATCAGAATTCCGGATATTATTAATAATGGATTCGCGCCTCTTGAATGCAAAGATTATGTGAAATTTTTAGGAGTACTGATTGACAAAAATTTAACCTGGAGGCCTCATATTGATCATATCGCTTCGAAGATCAGTAAAATAGTAGGCATAATTGCCAGGCTAAGGCGCCATGTACCTCTAAATACCCTTCTTTAAATCTACCGTTCGCTGATATTTCCCTACACGCTCTACGGTCTCCCTGTTTGGGGCCAAGCATCTCAGTGTGATTTAAAAACGATTCTCACTCTGCAAAAGCGTGCACTCCGCCTAATTTTCTTTGCCAGCAAAAGATCTCATGCCATCCCTCTTTTTGTTGATTCGAACATCTTACCTGTAAATATGCTCTACTTTGAAACGGTCTCAACCATAATGCATGATGTTTCTACTCATTCTACACCTAAAAATATTCGTGAACTCTTTATACATTCATCTGACATTCATGCTTACAACACGCGTTTCTCGTGTGCAGATAATCTTTTTGTACAGAAATCCAGATTGCATATAAAACTTAAGTCTTTTCCTGCTTTCGGTACGAGACTATGGAATTGTCTACACCCCAATTGGCGTAAGCTCACGAAAAGAGCTTTTAAAAAAAAATTCATAAGCTGCTTCTAACTGTACTTGAAATTGAGGACTGTTATGTTGATGCCCATTCTCTAATATTGAATTTAAACACAAGTAGTTATTATACACTATAGCTTTCAAACTTACATTTAGCCGTTTATCTACTTTACACCTCTTAATTTGCTTTACCTTTTTACTTTTGTGTTTGATTAACTATTAATGTGTGTGTATGTTTATTTATTTAGTAGCTGTTTTTAAATCACTTTTTGCTCGGTTAATATGACTATAACTAGTAATAGTTATCACTAAAGCTGCCCCCGCTTTCTTTTATTTCTGCTCATTGAAACAAAAATATTGAACGTTATTGTTCTAGTCAGATACTAAAAAAAACCAATTGTCTTGATATGAACTCTTTTTTATATAAGAATATATTTGATGTGACATCTTGGCCTCGCTATGAAAAGTGGTGTCCAGAGCACATGCACAATGTGCTGAACGCGATCCAGATCCAGAAACCAAACACTTGTACTTGATAGCCTAATAAATTCTAAATAAAACGAAAATGCCATAAGCTATAATGTAAGAATAATACAAGAATATTTTCAGCCTAAAATCGGCAGAAAAATAAGAATATTCAGTCTGGTCCGGAAAAATAACATCCTTAGAAAAGAAAAGAGTGTACGAGCAAACGTATCTCGAAAGCACAACAGAAGTGAAATGTAAACAAAAGTATCGCGTTACAGTCGCCATATATGCAAATTAGAGTCAAGCTTTTTGTCCTCAATGAAAACGCCGCAAAACATTTACATTTGGATCCCTGCCGTAAGATTACTCAGTGAAAATAAGCCATCCAAATAAACGAGATGCCAAAGGAATATTTCAAACTTTATTCCTCCAGAGCTAACATTTGAGAGAACCTAAAACATATCTTGCAATATCAAGAGAAAAAAACTGGCAAAAAAACAGATGTGTCAAACTCTGCAAATTACAAGCGGATAACAGCGGAAGCCACACAGAAATATGACCTCTAACGGCTTTACTCTGACGAAATGTCTCCCTGAAAACACAGGATTAGTGCTTAGCGAAATATTCAAAGATCCTCCGATCGTACCATACAGAAGGGGCAAAACTTCCTAAGCGGCTACTACACGTGAATGGGAGTCGCGCAGGCCTGTCACCTTATTGTTATCCTTGGGTAATTCTGACGATCGGAAGGTACTATACTGATTTAGCTATTTAGTCGCAAATGAACCACACTGGCCTCGAATTTCGATCTAGTATACTTCAGGACTCTCTGAGCTGTTTTTCCCCCAAAATCCATCCTCAGGATCTCTGAAAGCGTTTTCAATTTGTTTTAGATCATAATCTCGGCCATTTCGAAGCGAGCTAATTTAATCGCGCTGAAATAGCAATGGAGGCCGGCAAATACAAACGCTTTTCAGGGACGCTTGAACTCGAGATCTAAACCAAGGACAAAACGCCGATCCCGCAAGTCCTCGCGCCCGTGTCCCTTTGCTGGCCTCCCATGAGCGTTTGCAGGAAAAACGTCGATACCTTGCGGGCGTGCAAGCGATCAAATCGAGATTTTTTGCGGCTATATACCGGAAATACCTACATTCTCTCTTCTTCTCTCTCTATTACGCGGGGAGTCCTAAGGTGCCTCCTCGGGTTTTTGGCCCTCTGGGGCCAAAAACCCTGCGGGGGTAATTAGTACAACCCGCCTAGATTAGCTATGCTACAAGCAGGTTTGTAGATATTTAAATTCTTCATTTGTTTTAATTTACATTAATTAATTGATGAATTAATTGAAATTAATAAATTGAATTGATTGATTGATTGATTGATTGAATCTTGAATTTTTCAGGTCATGCTTCCAATAGTATTATGGTTGCCTTTGCATTTTTCATGAATTTCTTTCATTGTCAACAGCTTTCTCACTTTTTGATTGGCTAATTAAAAAGGTCAATAAAATCTCATTGGTTAAAAGGTTGACAGCCCAACAGCTGAAAGTTGAACTTAAAAGCTTACATAAATTAGAGTTTTATCCCTATGTACTCTTATTGGTGATAAAAATGAGCCAATCAGCATGCAAGAAATTAAACAGTTATTGTAAAGAAGGTTATTGAAGATTGCTAGACTCCCTTCCTTCTTCCTTGCTTGAAGTCATGAGGGGTTGGGGTACACTTCTGACCACTCAGTAATGAATCAAGGCATTTGAGGTGGGCTTGGACTTTAAACAGAAAAAAAGAACTACTCACTCAGGTAGAATTAGCCTGAATTTCAGCCGCCTCCTCCTCTCGCTAAGTCTCGGGACAGACTCTGAGACATCTGAAAGCACTGGGCGATAATGCTGTCCAGTGACGTAACGAGTCAAATGTGGTAATTTATGAAATTTCACACACATCCTTCAGCACAAAAGCATCTAGACAAAACCAAGTTTTAGTGGACATCAATCATCTCAACCTCCTTACCAACTGTATGCAAAATTTACAAAAAAGAGTCTTGAACTTTGAAGCGGTCCACTCGTAAAAATTATCATTTTACTTTCAGTGCGTTCAGTTAGCTCATGGAATTAAATATTAACTGAAATTTGTAACTGAAGACGGGCGGATCGGGTTTCTCAACAGTCACACGTATGCCATGAATGACCTGGTTTAAGTATATGTTCAGTCTATAGCCCAAGAAAAATACATGCAGAAGTACATGGAAATTATTTGTTCGCTCACGTGCAGATTTGCTTGATTTTGAGGTCATTCATGCATGCGAGTGGTTGTTGAAAACCCAACAAACGAAATAGATTTCAAGGATTGTTTAATGTCAATGTATTTAGTGAGCTAGCCGTACAGATCGAAAGTAAAATGATAATTTTTACAAGTGGACTGCTGCAAGGTTTCAGACTTTTTTTCCTTTGGAAAACGGCTGTGCTGCTTTGAATGTTCAATCGCCACGAGTGGAGCCATCTGATATATTGGGACTTTCCATATCCCGTAGGCATGTTTATGAATACACTGCTTCCACTAAGAAATTCTGCAAGTGCTTTTTCTAGTTGCGGATTGAGGTTTTGAACCCCAAATGTCAAGCATATACCAGAAACGGCTTTAAGTATTGTGGCATTAGCCCGCAATATTCTTCTGCCATCTTCATTGAATGGGTGAGTTTTGGCAATAAAATCATTTAAATTATTCGGGTCCAGTGAATAAATTACCACTGCAACCAAGCAGAACCACAACCAGGTTTTTGGGTAGTGACGTCACCGGACAGTATTATCACCCAGTGCTTTCAGACGTCTCTCTCCCAAGACTAAGCGAGTGGAGGAGGTGGCTGAAATTCAGGCTAAGGTAGAATTGGATAAAAAAAAACTTCTTGGCCCATACAACCTGGATTTGTCTCCTAACAAGTTACAAGACTTAAGTGAGACAATCGCAGATAGTGCGAAGTGTTATGCAGGACTGCCAGTACATTTTGAGTCATCTGCTGCCTGTATTTAAATAATTTTACTTCTTTGTAACTTGTTACTTTTGTTTTCATCACAAAGTTTGTAACATGATATCCTTTTTTCTAAAAAAACATACAAAGGAAGATATGCTCGCTTTTTTCCTGCTGGGGAAATACATGGAAATAATTTGTTCACTCACATGCAGATTTGCTTGATTTTGAGGTCATTCATGCATGCGAATGGTCATTGAAAACCCAACAAACATCATTTATAGATTTCAAGGAGTGTTTTACTTTACATTGTGTTTCACAAAACTTTTGACAAACTGTTTCCGAAGTCTGTTTGAAATTTCCGAAGTTCGCTACGAACTTGGCAATTTCATTACGTAGTTGTCAATCAAATCATGAACTTTGAAAGAAAGTTGTCAATTTCACGCCAAATTTCATTGTAAAATACCTTCAAACTACTACACGTGGAAGTTCTATCTGAAGCTACCTGAGAATAAACCAACACGACAGAAATTGTATTCTATTTTTAGGTTGGTGTCGGATGACATCTGGGAAAATTCAATTGCAACGTTTGATAGTCCATTTTAAAACTAGTAATTCCTAATCAACGTAACCACAATGTCTAAGGAAATTCCAAGACGATTTGACCGAATGGCGCGAACTTCTCTTGCGATGAACCTGTCAACTTCCCCATGAAGTTTGGTGTGAAATTCACAACTTCATTTCCAAGTTCACAATTTGATTGACAAGAATGTAATGAAATTGCCAAGTTCGTAGCGAACCTCGGGAATTTCAAACGAAATTTGGAAATCGTTTGTCAAAAGTTTTGTGAAACGCACTGTAATGTCAATGTATTTAGTGAGCTAGCCGTACAGATCAAAAGTAAAACAATAATTTTTACGAGTGGACTGCTGCGAGGTTTCAGACTTTTTTCCTTTGGAAAATGGCTGTGCTGATGTAGTTCAATCACCATGAGTGGAGCAATCTGATATATTAGGACTTTCCATATCCCATAGGCATGTTTATGAATACATTGCTTCCACTAAGAAATTCTGCAAGTGCTTTAATATTAATCTGTGGATTATAATAGTAATAGATTATAATACGGTTATTATAATCCGGTAATAGATTATTATAATCCAGTAATAAATTATTATAATCCAGAAGCAGATTATTATAATTTAGTTATAATAGATTAAGGCATGGCAAAAAATGGAAGGATTAGATTATTATTAATAAAATTATCCAGTGTCGACAGACTTGACCCAAACCACACTTATAAAGATCACGTTTATTTGGATTGCTTATTTTTACTGAGTAATCTTACATAGCGTAGAGCCCATGAGACGGCTGGGTTGACTGGCGGGGGGATCCAAATGTAAATGTAATGTTCTGCTGTCGTTTTTGTTGAGGACAAAAAGCGTGACCCTATAATTTGCATATATGGCGACTGTAACGCAATACTCCTGTTTACGTCTCGGAAAAAATATCGACTGCTGTTCTGCTTTCGAGATTTGTTTGCTCATAGAGTCCTCGTATATTAAGACAAATGGTTTGTTTCAGTATCAAACTAGAACAACAGAGTGGTTTGATATTTTTTCCACAGTGCACTTCGCGAGAGTATTATGTAAAGAATATCATGTGATAGAATGAGTTAAACAGAATGTGTTGGTTTAGTTATAAACTTAGTTGATTCTTTGGATCACATTTATGATAGGATGATTAAGTTACTTTAATAAACTCTTCCAATTGGCAGTGGTTTTGCATTGAGGCTCTAAGTGGGGGGTACACAGAAAGTACACAACAGGTAATGGGCAACTTCTGGTGGCAGGGAAGCGCTTAACTCTAGGGGTAAGGGGACCAGGAGAGAGGCCCTTCCTGGGGGGAGATGTGATCGAGTGATACCGGGGGTAGTCACCCTGGACAAGGGTCCTGATCAGTCTCCGGGGGAGAGGCCCATATCCCCCAGTCACTAGGGACTAAGGCGAACCAGGAGGGGTGGCCCATCCTGGGTGGAGTACAGATCAGGTGTGACCGGGGGTCCACACCCTGGAGTGGATATTTTTCCGGACCTGTCTCCAAGGGCTAAGCCTTACTGTGGGGTAAAGTGCAGCCAGGGGTTGCACTTCCCTGCCACGGATTGTGGAGCGTGGGGAGATGGGACACAATCCCCCCACAGTAGAAGGAGGGCTCTAGTAAGATAAAAGCGACATTGGTTGTCTTAATGTTAGTTATGGACTAGTATTAGCTAAGAGTTTAGGTACTTCTAAAATGGTACATTTAGGGGTCCTTATATAGCGTTCGTAACAGTCTGAGCTCCAGCAGCCTAGAACTTTAATAAGCCAGGGTGGAAGGCCAGCTTTGGCTGCTGTAGTGGCGGCTCCAATACGGAAACTGTGGGAGTAGAAATTGTTGGCAGGGAGACCACAGTGTTGCAGAATTGTCCTAAGCTCCATTGTGAGATTGTTCCGAGTAAGCCATTGTTTGGGTCGGACGAAGGCAAACAAAGGTTGGCTTGATGTCGGCTGAGCTTGAAGGAGATAGTCTTTCATGGCCATCACCGAACAGATGGGTGACGAGGACTTTGCAATGGTAAGTGTGTGGCCCTGTCTGAAGGGGTCAGTTTTGGACTGTTTGATGTGGACTAGCATGTGGCTGGGTGAGTAGGAGTTGGGCAGCAGAGTGATGTCATTGCAAGTGAGGTGGAGAGAGGGGTCGAATGGGCCATTGCAAGTGAATTCACTGGATCGTAAAAACCCAAAGAAGGCAAGGGTGAAGGCCGCCCAAAGCATAACATGGTTCAGATTATGGGAAAATTCGGGCTTAAGGTTGGAGTGAATGGAACGGAGAACTGTAAGGGTAATGGGAAAACGGTCATGCCGCTTGGTAGGAATAAGGCGCTTAATGCCAGTCAGGACCTTTTGTAACCTACATGTATGCATTTCAGTGAGCTTAAGTGGAAAGTTAAGTTCCCGATGAAGGTCCTGCACTGCCACCAGGTACAGCTTGACTGTTTCATAGGAGACTGTGTTGGCTAAATGAGATGCAAAATACATCAGGGTAATTTCTGTGGCTGGGAGGAGGGGTTTGAGGGGCCTATCAAGCCGTACATGAGGGTAAAGGTGAGGAAGTGCTTGACGCCAGCTTGATAGGTGCGACGAGTGGAAGGGGCAAGGGAAGCATGAAGGTATCGCTGTACTGACACTCTCAGATGTTCATCGCCGATGGAGGGATGGCAGAGGCTGTGGGAGAGGCTGAGGGAGCCAGAGTGCGGAAACGGTCCATCTGAAAACGGGAAAGGGAATCAGCAATAGAATTGTCCAAGCCGGGGATGTGAGTGGCTGAATGTAAAGTTGTATTGGAGTGTTTGAAGTGTGATTGCTCGAATGAGGTCCATTACCCGGGGGGACTTAGAATGTTTAGAGTTTATGCTAGCCACCACTGACTTATTGTCACACCACATGCGGATTCTTTTCTCGGACCAGCGGGACCCCATAAAATGCAGGCCAAGTATATGGGGAATAACTCCTGCCATTCAATACTAATACCTCGTTTTTGGCTGAGAGTGTGGTGGGGGAGCCAGGGGCCCTGGAACCATTCGCCTGCTAAGAAACCCCCATACCCCAGGGAACCTGAAGCATCAGTGTATAGCTGAAGCTCGGGCGGAGAAGTGGCCTGGGTATCTAAAAAGAGAGACACCCCGTTCCAATTTTGGAGAAAATGTTGCCACATAGCGATGTCCTTACGGAAACCTGAATTAAGGCGAATGTGCCAATGGGGGAGCTTAATACCCTTTGTGAGATGGATAATGTGTTACAAGAAGAGGCGGCCAGGGGCAATGACCTTACACGCAAATTGGAGGGTACCAATTAGTGACTGGAGCTCCTGTTAGGTAGCTGATTTCCTGTTAGCCCACTGACTTAGGGCTGCCTGAAGGCGGGTGAGTTTGTCTACCCGGAGACGGGCTTCCATTTTATCGGAATCAAGTAGGATGTCCATAAATTCGAGGCATGTGCATGCAGGAAAGGTTTTCCCGGGAGCTATGGGAATATTTAGTTCTGCAAACAGGTGTAAAATTTGGCACAGGGCAGTCATGCATTTTGACCGGGGAGGGGAGGTAGCAAAAAAGAAATTGTCCAGTATATGAATAACTTTGGGGATTTTAAGTTTATTTTGAATGATCCATTCGACTGCAGAAGAGAATTCGTCAAAAAGGAAGGGGGCCGACCTGAGACCGAAGGGGAGGACCATATCGAAGAAATAAAGGCCTTCCCATTTCATACCCAGAAGTTCCCAATCAGAGGGGTGGACGGGAACATTGCGAAATGCTGATTTTATGTCGAGTTTGGACATGAAGCATCCTGGACCGAGGTCCTGAAGTATGGCAATTACGTGGTCAACCTTTATGTATTGCAAAGAATAGGATTCTGGAGGAATGTGGGCGTTGGCACTGGTGGGGTGGTGTTTGGGGTAAGAGAGGTGGAAAATAGTACGCCATTCTGAAGAGTTTCTTGGGAATGACCCCAATGGGGTATACCTGCAAGTTGGAGAAGGGGGGGATGCAAAAAGGCCCCGCTGTGTGGCCCAGGGTAACCTTTTTTAGCATGTTTTTGTCAATGATAGATGAGTTGGTATTTGCACAGGGAAGGTTAGAATATTCCTTGGGGTCCCTAGGACCAGAATAGCCGATCTTAAAGCCCTGAGAAAACCCTGTGAGAAGGCGATTAACTATTGTGGCATCTGGATGGTCCTGAAGGAAGGATGCGAAATTGTTGATATCAATGGGGGTGGGAGGGGTCAGTTGGGAGAGGTACTTAGGAGTGTCCTCGGGAGGAATTGCCAGAGCTTGAAGATGATTTAGGTCTGTCCTCTCTGTGGCGGGTAAGTTTAGTGTGCTCTTCCCTAGAGTGAGCTGTTGAGCATCCTGGCTGGTTACACCTGTGTTGGTATGGGCATGGGATGCGGGCACAGGGTCGGCCTTTGTTAAAGTTGTAGCACAGGTCGGATTGGGTAAGGGCATCCCTGGACCTACGAGGAGATAGAGGGCAGGTGTCAGAGAGATGGTCGGTGCTGCCGCAAGATCGGCATCCCAATTTGACGTACCAAGCCATCCCAGGGAACTTTCGTGCCACGTCTCGAATCAACTGTTGGTAGGCAATTAAATCTGCGGCACGAGAGGGATACACCGACACGATAATGGTGGAGTATATGCCAAAGGCATCGAGCCATCAATCGATAGAGGTGATTTTAGGGCGTTTAGAGGAGGAGGGAAGGGGGATAGTTAGGCCCTGATCGCCAACCTTAAGATTGAGATGGGAATGGATGGTGTCAGTGGGAAGGGAGGTCATTGGTAAAAGGGTAGCAAAGTCCACATACTCACTGTTCGTGATGGCCGACGAGGTGGCTTTTGTCAGATGGCTTGTGAGGGAAGACTGTCGGAAGTTCGGGTGTAGGGACGCAACTTGGGCTGGATCGGAGAAGTCAGCAGGAGAGGAGAGGGAACCAATACCAGAAGAAGCGGCGAGACCAGAAGGAACGGCCGTGTTTGGGAGCAGATTCCCAGTTGGAGGACTTTGAAGAGAAGGAAGTAGTTGCCGGCTGGTGTTTTGGCCGCCATCTTGTGGCGGTGGAGGAGGACTGGACCTGAGGGCCTCGATGTTACTCCGAGGACTGGGCCCAGCAAGTTGGTCACTGCAATGGCTGGCTCTGCCATCTTGGGTGAGTTGGCGGTTCATCCTCTCGTCCACTACGGAGGCGATTAAGGCAGCCAATTCTGCGTTTGGAACGCCAGTGGCGACGTTGGAGTTGGACGGGCCACTCCCTGGTTGTGGTGCGGGCGGTCTTCGCTGCTCATTTTGTTGTAGTCGCGCGATAAGTTTGCGGTGAATGCCGGTTTGCTGGAGGTGACGTTCTCCCAGCGTGAGGCGAAGAGCTTCAGTGGACAGCGACGCGGCGACGATTTATGGTCCTCCTTGGCCTTGGCATGGTACACTGGGTTCTGAAAGTAGGTTAAAGACGCTGTTGCAAAAAACGCTGTTGTGGGTGAACCGAAACCCAACAGGAATGACTGGGGAAGGACAGTGTGCGGGAAATAACGCAGCACATGAGCATGATGAGCATGTGATAGTATGAATGGAACCTTTGTGAAGTCTAGTAATATATCATGCTAGGTTATCGTGGACTTTGCCAAAGAGAAGGATATATTATAACCAAACAATTGGGTACTGTTGTTGTTCTCTCTTGTACTTTGGACTAGTATCTACTGTTACTTAGTATAAAGGCTAATCCAAATCTTGCATGTTGTGTGACCAAGAAACAGAGACATGATTGTTGCTAACTTAAGAACGAGTGTGCTTACATAGGGCCTAATTCTCAGGCTTATTAACATCAGTTTATGCTACCATAAACTTGGACTGAACAGTATGAGTGATATAGTTTACAAAAAAATATAAAATTTCAGTTCATTTAATAAATAATAGTTTCCTTATATGCAGTGGAATTTTATAAGAATCTTATACCCTTGAGGGATAAAATAGAAGCGGGGGCAGCTTTAGTGAGAACTATTACTAGTAATAGTAATAGATTATAATAGGGTTATTATAATCCGGTAATAGTTAAGCAATAGACCACAGGTTTCTATGGTTTATAGGCTGATAAACCACGCGGGATATTGGTAGAACACGAGAAGAATTTGTAAGTCACGAGCCGCAGGCGAGTGATTTACGAATTCTTCGAGTGTTCTACCAACATCCCAAGTGGTTTATCAGCCTATAAACTATAGAAGCTTGTGGTCTATTGCTTTTATATAATAATTGAGAAGACGCGCGATTTTTCCATGGGTTTACCGGCACAATAAACCATAGCTGATTGACCAATCAGAGCGTGCGCATTGATTTTGTTATTGTATAAATTATTATAATCCAGAAGCAGATTATTATAATTCAGTTATAATAGATTAAGGCATGGCAAAAAATGGAAGGATTAGATTATTATTAAAATTATCCAGATTAATATTAATCTCTATTATAATCCAGGTAAAATTCCCGTGAATGTTCGGATGTAACAGATCTATATGACAGACAAGGGACTGACGGGACATATAACACAGATCACATCAGTCGCATGACGATCACTTGCATATGCTAGAGCTGGTAGATAGCACGATGTTGACCCTAGAAGTAAATGAAAAGGAGCAAGTGCCTCTGGGTCAGCAAATCCATGTCCTGGGCATGTGCTTTTACAAAAGTAGGGATCTTAGAAAGGAAATAATTACTAGCTGCGTGGGTATATCGACAATCCCTAAGACACCCTGACTGTTTTGAGGTTCAGAGTCAGTATATCATGATAGCAACTATGAACCTGAATTTCTCAGCAGATGCCCTTAGTAAAACAGATATATATATCTGTCTTATTTGGAGAGAACATACCTGCAAAATTTAGGCGGGGAGGGGGTACTTAACAAAGTTTAAAGGCCCTTTTAAATACCTAAATGACCGATTACCCTACCCTTTCATATACCTGAAGTGTGAAAAAGGTACCCCTTTCGGGCAGAGCCTCCCCTTATAGGCCATAATAGGAAGAGAAACAGAGAGTAGAGAAATGGGACTATAATTGTTTAAGCTTGTCTGAGAACCTTTCTTAACAATTGGGATTACTCCAGCCATCTTAAAAGATGTATTAAAGATGGTCTGTAAAGGACCTGATGATTCACACCTAACAATCTTAAGAATTTGAACTTTCGTGCCAGACTAGAACCAGTTTTAAGGCTGATCAGCTGAGAAATTCCCATTACTATTTAATTATTAATTTTTGGATTGAGCTTAGTAAGTTCTGTTATGCTGGTGAGATTTTACACCCCTGCAGGTGTCATGAATAGCCCATCTAACATGGGCTATATGGTTTATGTACGAGCTATCTGTCTGTCGAGCTGGTTGCTTCTCTGAGGGGGGGAGGGGGGCGGGAAAATAACCCTTTTCCCTGTGGTGCACAATTTCACTCTTTGTAAGTTTCAGAAAATGCCTAAAGAACAACTCATATTACACTGGTCCCCATGGGGTGCAATTAATTGTCTCAGACAAGCTGGATTACATACGAGCTATCTGCCGTCTGTTGAGCTGGGTGCTTCTCTAAGGGGGGGAGGGGAGGGCAAATTACCCTTCTGCCTATGGTGCACTATTTCACTCTTTGTAAGTTTCAGAAAATGCCTAAAGAACAACTCATATTACACTGGTCCCCTTGGGGTGCAATTAATTGTCTCAGACAAGCTGGATTACATACGAGCTATCTGCCGTCTGTTGAGCTGGGTGCTTCTCTGAGGGGGGAGGGGGGGTGATATTGATTTAGTCCCAACAAAGCACTAGTGCAAAGAGATTATGCAGTAGCTAGTGTGCTTGAGTAAAAATATTGCGAGTATGTTTTTCTAACTCAGGACAGATATATATGTTATATTTAGATCCAAGTAATAGGGTCCACGAATGCATAAGATAGTGATAAGGACGCCTAAGATCGTTAAATAATGTCAATCTTTGGAAGCTTTGGACAAAGATTAATCGAAGGTAGGAATAATGTTAATGCTACATAGGATAAATATTTATCAGATTAATATTAACATTAAGTAATGATCCGTGCAAGAACTAGGCAAAAGAACAATAGACCGTGGAAATAGCGGCAGTTATTATTTTGGCGCTGATCACTCAAATCAAATTCAACGTATGTGATTGGTCCACACGCAAAAAGCTTGAAATTTGAATTTCAAATTGAAAAGTAGATACACTGGAATCCGTTCGAATATCTTTTTATTTTGGATCTGAATTCGTTGCATTTGTAAATTTAACATATCTTAAACTAACAAAATTTTGATGTGCCAAAAGACTAACTTTTGATTGGCGCATAGAACAATGCTAAAATTTTACCGGGAGATAGATTTTAGAGAGATGGGGCACATATCAAAAAAAAATTTTGTTGATGTCACTTTTTATTGCTTTTTTCTACGATTTTTCAATATCAGCCAATCAGATGCATCGATTTAATTGAATTTAAAAATTATTTTTTCCCACCTCTTAATCGATTTTGCCAATTGCCTGCCTAGTTTTTACGCGGATCATTACTTAATCATTTAGGGTTAAAGTGCATATGACCCGAAAAATAAGTCATTCAAAAAATACACTTATTTAAAAGGCTTTTCAAAGTAAAGTAAAATGACATTTTTCTTTTTGTGATACCTTTTTTGTTCCAGAGACATTCAAGTTTCCTATTATGCAAATTTGGTCACTGATGATGTCATCGGTTGTGCAAGTACAGTGGTGTGACACAAAATTAGGAATATCTCCGCCAATAATGAAGCAATGCTATTGAAACTTGGCAGGGATGTTGCACCTTATGAAATATACCAAATAATACACATTTTGATGTTGCTACGGCAACATGCTCAGTTCCAGTCTCCTGCCTCTTCAAAATCAAATATTACCATTTGTTGCTGCAGGGGCATAAAATACAGCTAAAAATGTTAAAGAGGCGACCCAATGAAGGTGGGACTGACATATGTCTCATCCTCGGAAACCGAGGGGCTACTACCCGAGACGATGCGATATTTTCCTGGCGAGCGATATTGTTGGGCGAAAGTTTACTTCAAGAGCTGGCTCTCCCAAAAATATCGCATCATCCTGGATAGTAGCCCCTGGGTTTCCGAGGATTACATATGTCTTAGATAAGACCAGGTATTTTGCCTTGTTGATTCGCAAATGGTGATATTTAATTTTGAAGAGGCAATAGCATCGCTTCATTATTGGCACAGATATTCTTAATTTTGTGTCACACCACTGTACTTGCACAACCGATGACGTCATCAGTGACCAAATTTGCATAATAGGAAAACTGAATATCTCTGGAAGAAAAAAGATATCACAAAAGAAAAACGAAATTTTACTTACTTTGAAAAGCCTTTTAAAGTGCCTATGAAGCGAATTTTTTTTCACATGTTTTGAAATATACTGTTTGAAAAACATGATTCCAAAGTTTTACGTGTTTAGGGTTAAAATGGACGATTTTACGAGCCTTCAAAGTTGTGCCATTTTGCCCTCAAAAATGGCAAGGGAATGGGTCCGAGTTAAACACAAAATTTCTTAACGTGACGTCATTTGGGTGCCAAAAGTCTGTTTACGCATTGAAGTTCTACCGAAAGTAAGGCGTTTTTAGAGCAAGAAGACGTGTCAAGCGAGTCCGAATTTAGCGACTATTCGCAGACATTAAGCGATTCTTTGAAATGGGCCGAGAGAGACGTGTACGTAGATCCCGGCTCGTGTCTCTGTCTACGGACGAATTGAACGCATTTGCCTCTCACAACAGGATCTTTGGGGAACTTATACATGCAGATGCCCGGTGTGAACGATCTGTTTTAACAACTTCGCTGGCTGGGAGCACCAGCAACGCAATATCGGCCTCGTTGTCTCTTGGTCGCCTTACTTTCCGCCATACTGAATTGATCTTCTGGCACCCAAATGACGTCAGCGGCTCTTGTCACGTGGTATTTTGGCCGCGCAATTCGAAATACCATTTTTGAGGGCAAAATGGCACAACTTCGTTGGCTTGTAAAATCGTCAATTTTAACCCTAAACATCTAAAACTTTGAAATCATGTATTTCAAACAGTATATTTCAAAAATATGTGAAAAACAATTTCGCTTCATAGGCACTTTAAATGAGTGTATTTTTTAAATGACTTATTTTTCGGGTCATATGCACTTTAATATTAATCTTAGATTAATATTAATCCTAATTGATTAAGGCATGGCTAAAACCTCAGTAATGGATTATAATAATCTATTACTGGATTATAATAATCTACTACAGGATTATAATAATCTATTACTAGATTATAATAATCATTTTAAGATTAATATTAATCTGATTAATATTAATCCGAGTTGTCCTGAACCATAATTTATATAGTTTTGTGATGTTATTCGAGAAGTAATGAAAGTGTAGCATGTTTTACGTAGCAATCAAAGGTACCTACCCTACCCCCTCAGAACAAGGCTAATTAATCAATTGGAATTAATTAATGAAACAAACATTAAAGTTTACATCTTATGGCATTATTGCCTTAGTGCAATAGTGCCTTAGCAAACAGCAGCCCCCTAACCATCACAATAGTGCACTCTGCACTAAAAAAGGGCTTCTATAACATTCTGGAAACAGAGCTGCTTGGCAAATTTCCATATGAATTCAAAACCTACTTGCAAAATAGTCACACTTTCCTCATCAAAAGAATATGACAGAGCTTAGAAGGCATCACTTTAATACTGTCGGGTACAATGGCAATCCTAGCTCCTGCTGCAAATGCTAAGAACATCTGCACAATGAAGGGATCAAATGTGTAGGGAGATGCAAGAAACACCACATCATCAGATGTTATCTGGAATATATCCCTGTTGAGCAATGTAAGAGCTGAGTGAGGAATCATATCATTCTCTAGTTTAGGAGAGAGGAGAACTCAAACAAAAGGCAAAAGAATATTTTGAAAAGATGTATAATAATAATATTATTGTAACTGGCACAGTGGTCTAATGTTTAATCCTCCCCCAATGTGTAAACCCACCCACCCACCCCCATCCGTTCCAACCTCATTCATATTACATCTAGTATGTGAGCAGCCCAGAGTTCCCTATCACCTCCATACACTTACTACAGGTGGCATACCAGAGTTCAAACCTCCAAAGCCCAAATGATGAGCAGAGGGCAGTAAGATGTATACCCCCCTGAAATTTAATCCCCATATAAGATTTTGACACCTCTCCTTATCTTGAATATCTGTCTTGCAGGGCTAGCCATAACTAAGTATGCATTCCATTTGTTCTTTCACACAATAGATAATCCAGTCAGATTTACATTACCTTAAATGAGTTATGTTTGGCACTATGCATTTGTGTGGTACTCTCACAGGTTTGGATTCTCCTGTCGTCCCTGATGTTTGCATGACATATGCAAGATCCTGTGGGTCTTTATTCTCCGAGTCTCCTTTAATTTCAACGAGCTTTCTCGCAAGTATAAAGCCACTGGCATCAAGATCTTGATTTGCAACAAGCTCAACAATCACTCTGAATTCCCTTGGAAAGTTTGTTTTCCACTGCGATGAAATGTTTTGAAATGACTCAAGCAGATCTTTTTCTACAAGCACGAGACTGACATTAAGTTTCAGCAAAAACTTGCAGATCATTTCTGGAGGCCAATTCAGATCTACGGGTGCAAAACAACTTCTGCACTTCATTACTCCAAGAACGCAGGCCACCAAACCGATTGACTGTTTGGAATAAATCGCTATAATCTCTTGTCCTTCGCATAAAATGTCTAAACAGTCCGACACTTTGGAAGCGCGGGCGTCAAGTTCTCGATATGTTGTGTGTTCTTTGGCTATTCCTGAATTAAATGTAGCAGCAACGTTGTTGGGATAACGTCGAGCGGTCTCCTCAAACATGGAATGGAGGGTCATCATTACCATTTTTGGGTGCAGTAATACTCAGAAATCTTGATCAGTATCGACTGACATCGCCCTTTTAACATCACATACATATTCTTTAAGAGATAAGTAATTATTACAAAGGTTTCAATCCTGTTTTTGCCAGGAAATTTTTCAGGTCGTACTTTACAATCGTCCGCCATGCTGGAGCCCGCATAATCTGGACAGCTGTCCACCGCAAAAATGCAAGCTCAAGAGCATTTTATAGAATCGTAATCCACTGTCCAATGAAATGTTTACAACTCCACATTTGAATGTAGACCAAAGGAAACTTTCCTAGAGCAATATGAACACATTTCTTTCCCGTTTGAACACAATTTTTGCGTTTACTTTAACAGTACTCGCTGCCCTAACATTCCTGTGTTTTCTATCGACGCTTTTTAAAACTCATCAAGCACCTCTTCGTCTTCAAACAAAGAAAGTTTTGGTGTGAGTATAACCCTTCTCCGGCGTTGCCTTCTAAAATTTGTGAATTTCTTTTTCTAACACGTGCATCCTTCAACATCTTCTTGTTAGGAAAAATGTTCAAGATTTTAGCGTCTCCAAGGACAAGAATGATTTGGGATTCATCACTTTCGATCTTGAGGGAGATATCCTTTTGTTACTTTTCTTTTAGTTACAAAACTTACCCCCCTCCCCTCAGTCATTGTCTTGTTCTTACTTTTCTAAATGCATTGAACAAATATATTGCTTTCGTATAGGAAAGTAAGATTACTTTAAACTATTTTTTTAGCTAAATCTTCTGTCGGGAAGATTTAATTTACTTTTATTTTCGGTCAGATTGCACGTGGATTAATTTAAAAACTTTGTTACAGTGGAACCTCGATTCAACGAACTTGCTGGGGACCGGCCAAATTTGTTCGTTAAATCGAGGGTTCATTATATCGAAAACCTCGATATAATGAATTTGAGGGCAAACGACCGAAATGTTCGTTATATCGAGGTCATAGTTAATGATTAATTTGTACAGTGGAACCTCGATTTAACGAAGTCGCTGGGGACCGGCCAAATTTGTTCGTTAAATCGAGGGTTCGTTGTATCGAAAACCTCGATATAACGAATTTGAGGGGAAATGACCAAAATGTTCGTTATATCGAGGTCATAGTTAATGATTGATTTGTAACACAGGTGACTTCTGTGGAAATACTATAGTGCCAATGTCTACGACATATAATAAGCCGTTGACTGAAAGGTTGCTGTCTCTTTACCATACGGATTAAAGGATTTGCTGACTGTTGATCTGTTCAGCGTTTATCTTCTGTCCCGTTTTGACGTTGTAATTCGTTATATCGAGGTATATTTTACGTTTGGGCTTCCGGATTACTTCGTTATACCGAGGAATTCGTTATATCGAGGTTCGTTATATTGAGGTTTTATTCCATACATTTTACTGTAATTTTGGCTGGGACATAGAGTATTGTTCGTTATATCGAGGACTTCGTTAAATAGAGCTTCGTTAAATTGAGGTTCCACTGTAACACAGGTGATTTCTCTGGAAATACTATAGTGCCAATGTCTATGACATATAATAAGCCGTTGACTGAAAGGTTGCTGTCTCTTTACCATACAGATTAAAGGATTTGTTTACCGTTGATCTGTTCAGCATTTATCTTCTGACGCGTGTTGACAGTGTAATTCGTTATATCAAGGTAGATTTTACTTTTGGGCTTCCGGATTATGTTTGTTATATCGAAGAATTGGTTATATCAAGGTTCGTTATATCAAGGTTCTATTCCATACATTTTACTGTAACTGTGGCCGGGACGTAAAATATTGTTTGTTATATCGAGGACTTTGTTAAATAGAGGTTCGTTAAATCGAGGTTCCACTGTACTGGTATATGCCATTATGGGATCAAGTTTGTATAAATATGTAGATTAAAATTTTGTTCACTGCACCTGAGGGAAACTGGAAACTGGCCATTTCTCTGTGACATGGGGACAATTTTTCAAGGGAGCATTTTGCATGGATGCCTTGTTGAGATCCTGCAATAGGAATTTTTGTATGAAAGCAGGAGCCCATCACTAGGAGCATGCAACTACCCAGTATTCCTGCCATGGCATTTTCACTGCAGATTCAGACACAAACAAGAACCTCAGTGAGCACTGACAAGCATAGACTTAATTTGCAATTACATCATCATTTCACCAGAAGACTAAAAAGAAAAACAACCTGAGGCCCCCCATTTTCTTTCTCAACAGTACACGTTCATGTAGGCCAGAACTGACATTTTTCTTGGGAAAAGAAGCCTTAAAGTAGACAGGTGAGGTCTGTAAAAATGCCGTGACGGAGGCTTAGTATAGGACTTGCATGCTCCTAGTGATGGGCTCCTAATGATATACCCAACCCGTTTTATGAAGCTCATCTTGGTGTAGAAATTTTTGTAGAGCTCTACGGCTCTATGCTATCGTCACCAGTCTCCTCCTACATCTTGAAAAGATACATTACCTTCTACTTCATAGACCTCACCGTAGTTGTGTATTGTTACTATGGTTACCTGCATATTTTGAAACACATTTGATTTCAATTTGTTAGTAGCATATTACTCTCATATTTCTTCTATTAAAGATATATTTAATTGTTATTACAGTGCTATTACGATTTACAGTGTTTTAATCATTTTCAATGATTCGGTATTAGATTTGCCCTCTACCCTCTACCCTCTACCATCTATGCTCTACACTCTACAATTCTATGTAAAGATGAAGATTCTTACAGTTATTTATGAAAGTAATGTAACACGAGCGTGGGACCTAGAAAAAATCTGAGTCCCGATAGGATTTGAACCCATGACCTTCTGAACACTAGGCAGATGCTCTATTCACTGAGCTACGAGAACTCATGGAGAGCCAGGTCATTTTATCTGAGTTCTTACATGACATGCCTCCTGCAGGATTCAGCAGTGAATATGTGATAAATAGTGATAAATGAGTGGTGGTTTCACCATCACTCATTTATCGCATATTTTTTCTAGGTCCCACGCTTATGTTACATTACTTTCATATATATATTTACCAAGCTGCAATTTCACCATCACTCATTTATCACTCTTACAGTTATTGTTAGTAGCAAATATTAAGCTGCATGGAGATTGTTGAGTGTTACTACGGTTAAAGTGCATATGAAGTGAAATCAGTGTTTCAATTGTTTGAAAGTTCAACATTTTAAAGATACTATTCCAAAGTTTCAACCGTGTTTGAAAAAAATTGGCGATTTTATAACACCTGAAAATTGTGCGGCTTTGCTCTCAAAAATGGTCTTCGAATCGTGTGGCCAAAATGTCCTGATGACGTAGTGTTGTGGACAAGACTACGAGATTGCATTACGATACGGCGAGTATTGGCTATATACAACATCGATATTCTCGTCGTCATTTGACGATTCAGAGAAATCACTCAATTCAGAATTGCTGGACATGTTGTTTTGCCTCAAAAACCCTTCTTTGTGGTTAATTCTGTCCACAAAACTACGTCACGAGATGAAATTGCACAAATAGAACTCGTTCCAGTCTCCTGACCATTTCTTGACAAAAGTTGAGCAGTTTTCAGCGCCAAAAACATGACTAAATTTTTATGTTTGAGAACTTTAACATTTACAATCGATTAGTTAATATTGGGCCAGTAAATTATGCAAAAAAAAAATTCATTCATGGCACTTTAACAGGATTTTACAGTCTTTGTGAGTCACCCTCTACCATATACGCTCTGCGCTCTTATAATTCTATATACGGGAATAGACGCTTATGTTATTGTAGCAAACATTTTAAAGTACATTGGGGATTGTTGATGTTGTTATGCGTTCACAGTATTTCAATATCTTTTAACTTACAATCTGGTAACCATAGTAACATACAACAAACTGCCAGAAAGTCTATAAAGTGGAAAGGTAACTGTACATAGTAGGAGACTGGTGATGAAATTGGGCTTCATAAAACGGGCACCAGTTGCCTGATGAAACACTTGTAATTGTTTGTTTGTTTGTTGGTATATTGTTACCTGATTAAAAACAATTTTACTCAAATATCTAAGGTTGCTATAATGGGCATGACTTTGAATGTCACCGTAAAAGGCAGATATTTAGTGATGGAAAAACATTAATAATAATATCACATTCATTTTCTCTAGAGGCCTGCCCATTCATATTATAATTGTGAGACCAATATTTGCCTAATGTATAGCAGATATGAAAGGAATTTTTAACTGGAATGTTAAACAGTTATTCTTGTATCTAACAGCTGAATACTCAACAAAGAACAATGTAAGACTGTCTTTCTATTCCAGTGTTTATTTTCCATGATTTGTAAGTTAAATGACTGAAAGCTACCAAATATGTATCATGTATGATGTGTATAATGTGATAAAATGCTAGTAGATTCATCCTTCTTTCATTTGACTTCCTTGTTAACTCTCCTGCACAGAAAGTTAACCAGGTAGTAATCTGGGATAAAATCATCCTACGAGGAGACAATGCACTACTCAACTACCATGGCATGAACACAAAATACTACTTCTTTGATGATGGGCTTGGACTCAAGTATGTAGAAACATCATTGTTTAACGCTTGAAGTATAATTAGTTCAGCTCACTCATCCTCTTTGCCCCTGTGAGTTAAGGAGCAGGGCGAATGGGGAGTTGCACTGATCTTAAATCCTACAGTGCGCAATGTTTGTGTTTTTCATGCTGCGGTGTTCAGTGAAATGAAATTATTTGCGGTGTTGGGGTTTCTTGTTTGACCTTTCTCAAACCTAAATTTGACCTAAATTTGACCTAAATTTGACCTAAATTTAGCATGTACCACTGAGGTTAATCATTTGTATCAAAATACATACCAACACTCTCTAGTTAATCTTCAATATACTTTTGACTGCCAATCTGAAGCTGTTTTCATTTAAACGTAACTTGACAAGTAAGCTTAACTTTATGTCTGCTACCTGGAGCTCAGCATTCGGTAGACACTTGGAAGAGTGAGGACAGAAACAATCGTGTAAATTCTGGAAATGTTAAGGCCAAATATAACGTATCATTGTGCAGCTTTTTTCTACAAGAATGGTGCTAAAAATATGTGTTGTCGTGACAGTCTTTCATTGACTTTTCTTGGGGTGACGCTGCGATCATTAATTTGTTGCGGTGTTGCAGTGTTCAGAAACCACCCATGTCCCCATCGTGGAGCATAAGGCTACACAGCGACAACTTTCATCCATCACGGTCTTTAACTGGTTCCAAGCATGAGAGAATGCATGAGACCAGCTGAGTGACTAGCTGATGCAAGGTTTTTATCCAGTTAATATATAAGTTGTACTAAAAAGAGAGAGAGAAAAAAAGAAAAACCAAAACAATTCTAGTTTACTTTCAACACTTCATGATAGAAAAGACTCTGATTCATTCATCATTTTAATGTATACTTTATGTAGGATTTCCTTGAAACTAAATGCAATCTGAACAAAGTATTTTCTTTTTCTCTCTTCCAGAGGTAACAAAAATGTCAGCCTGTATTTATCATGGAATGTAATTCCCAACGCTGGCATCCTTCCATTGATAACCCAGGAGAACAAGTTCTATTTTGACTTCCCAGATGACTATACTGTTAATAGAGCTGGTTTTGATCATTAAAAATGACTGTTTAATATGTTTTATAGTAAAAGTATCATGAGTATAGAAATCTGTTTTGTGTGCAAAGAAAAATTTTCATAGTTCCAGTTTCTGAAGCAAAATGTGTAGTTCCAGAAAATATCCATACCTCCCCCCAGGGAAGGGTTTTTTTTCTGTTCAGGCCCCCAACCCTTCTGGAAATTCAAAGAGAGCATCATGCATTCATGCATACATTATTAAATACTGTATTGCATAGCTTCCCCTTGAGGGTTCTTCTGCCATACATGTACACGAATGTTAGAATATTAAGTTACGATAAAACTATTTACAGATAAAAATACAGGTTATGAAAACGGCTTACATTTAAATAATGAAATGACATGTTATCTATGAGTCAAAAATATTATCAAAAGTTCTCTTTTTTTAATGCAATCTGAACAAAGTATTTTTTTCTCTCTTCCACTCTGGCTTTCTGTGTCTCTAGTAACCTTAGGTAAAGAGTTAAAAATCTTGGACCCAAGGAAAGCAAAAGCCCCTTGCCCAGTCACCAACCTGCACTTGGGTAGCGTAAGATCGTTGTTTTGCTTAGTGTCTCTTTGGTAAATTTTGAACGGTGTTGAAATTGAGATATTCAGAAGTCAAGTTTTTCATGCATTTGTAAACCATTTAACCAAGTCGTTAAAGAGAAGTCTTTAAATTTTTTGGCCGTAGAGACATCCCCAAGAAATTCAAATCCCTTCTGTGGGGGAGTATAGATATTTTCTGGAACTGCACAATGTCAAATGGCAAAGAATTTTAAAGCTGGTCACAGCAGAAAGTGAAAGTTTGAAAAACTCAAACCGAAAAATTTTAAAGCTGGTAACTTGGTAGGGACATTCAGTCTGTAATCACTTTCTGTTTAGACCTGTGTTTTGCCCATGGGGCGGTGTAATACATTTCATTGCTGTGGCTCATTTCAATATTTTTCGTTTACTAAATTTTGAAAATTGCTTTCTCCTTCTTCCAATTTGTTTCCTTGACTAGTCTAAGAGCCCGCGAGCAAGTGAGATTTCTCCACACATTATACTTTGGATTTCTTGCCTCTGATAAAGCCATTCAAGAAAAACAATATTTACAGTAAATATCATGCAAAGAACAACAACTAAATTGTAATAAAAAGTCTTTTGTGAGTGGCAATGATGTCATTCAGTGTCAAATTAAAGCCATTTCCAAGGCATCAATTGGAAATACTAAAAAGATTGTACTGTTTCATTGTACTTCTTATGGACAGATGTCTTCGGTAAAGAGTGTATGTATTAGAAAATAATTTTATTACAAGTGACTGTGTTTGCATTGCACAAGGAGACACTTATAACGGAAAGTATTGCATCATCACAAATTACGGCCATTGTTGGTTCTCAGTGGACTGTAGAAGGTTCATGAGACAAACAAAAAAATCACAAGCTCATTCACATTGTTTTCTTTTCTCTTTCTCTCTCTTCCCCTCTTTAAATCCCTGTATTAATCTATTAAAAAAAATCTATTTTGACATGTTTCACAAGAGATCTATGAATCAGATATGCAACATGATATCTGTCACAATACACCCTGACCGCTTTTAGGTTCAGAATTGATACACTCGAGGTGAAATACAGTTAATAATTGCGTTGCATTGTCTCGGGTGACACAGATGAAATGGTGTATCAGAGCATTCTTCAAAATAATTTTTCTTTCTTAGAGGCAACCTGATTTCCATTTAATACACGTGCATCAGAATTTGATCATGCATTGTTGCATTTTATCACTGATCACTGGAGTGAAAGGTTTAGCAACATGTTTGGAAGGTTCTTAGTGAAACCCCCACAGGCTTTTAGCATTGTCAATATAAATTCTTATATGCTCTTGAAAAGTCGGTAATAAAATCACTCTTGAACTTTGAGCTTTCAAAAGGAGCTGTAGAAGCTCGTGACCTCTTTTTTCCGATCTATTTCCACCAGTATTCTGGGAGCCCCCGGGAGTACTGGAGTCCAATCTCGAATCAAGTGCCTGCGATCCTTTGGTCAGCATCTTAGTGAAAAAATACTCTGTTATTACATTAATTAGTGTGAATTACAAGGATTTCTCTCCCTGGAAAAAAAAAAAATCAAATGGCTGGCAATGAAATCGGCCTTTACAGAGACGACGGGCTTGGGGTACTTAATCAAACAACCTAAAAATCACCGTTGAAGCAAACAAGAAAGTTGTCAACTTCCTTGATGTGACAATGGACCTTAATACAGGAAAATTCAGAGCATATGCTAAACCATTGAGTACTCCTCTGTACGTTCACAGCCAATCGAACCACCCACCCTACCACCCAAAGTCCTTGGAAACATACCTGAAGCAATTAACCAGCGACTATCCAGCATTCAATCTGATCAAGACGTCTTCAACGAAGCAGCGCCCCCGTATCAAGAAGCGTTGAGAAAGAGCCTCCACCACAGGGACCAACACAAAAACGCAAGCGACGAAGAAATGTTATATGGTTCAACCCACCATATAACAAGAACGTGAAAACCAACATCGGAAGAGAGTTCATCAGCCTCATAAATAGATCCTTTACCACAGGCCACAAACTGAGGAAAATATTTAACAGAAACACTCTGAAACTCAACTACAGCTGTATGCCCAACGTTAAGCAATCAATATATGGCCACAACAAAGCCATATTGAAGAACGCCGAGACAGCGCAACCACAGCAAATGTAACGGTAGGAAAAAAGAAGAAAGCCCATTGGATGGAGAATGCCTGGTTAAAACCCAAAACACGCAGGAAACATATAGTCATTGGTTTCACGGCAAACCAGTTCAAGGCAAGATACGGAAACCACCAGATATCATTCAGGTATGAAAAGAGAAGAAATGAGACTGAGCTCAGTAAGCTCCTGTGGAAGTTAAAGGATGAAAACAAAGACTTCACAGTCACCCGGAAGATCCTCGCTAAAGCAAAGACGTACACGAACCTTACAAAGCATTGTAACCTTTGTACCACTGAGAAATTCTGAACAGGCGCAGTGAGCTGATTTCAACATTAGGCACTGGCGCATCAAAGTTTCCAAATTTAATAGCGCGAGCACTTAAACGTAGTTCGAAATAAATCTGTTCTTTAATACATCTTTCTTTATATAGTATCTGATTTACTCGCTCGTTTGCTTGTTAAATGCTTTGTGAATGGTTTGTAGACGCCACGGAATGGCAAAGTTGTGTAAACAAACCCACTTGTAAGGAAAAATTGTGACTTTAGGCTTGACCATGCTGCCCTCGGCCTGCGGCCTCGGCAGCAGTTTCAAGACCTCGGTCACAGTTTTTCCCTATACGGACCTCCCAACCGGCCAAATAACATATTTGTTTTTTCTCAAGCATCTGAGCGGGCCGGAATCCTAAATCCTCGAATTTGATTGGCTAATCACGCGCTCGTGACCGGTTTTTTTCCCGCTCTACAATTTCGCTCCTAAAAGTTAGCGGTTATCGTCAATCTTTTGCCTTTTTTTACACTTCCATCGACGGTAAGTCAACGCAAGTTTACTTCTGTTCACTTTAAAATGGCAAGGAAAGTCACTGTAAGTAAATTCAATTCAGTGTTTTGAAGTTGTGAGAGTTTGCTTGGTTGTTTGTAGCTTGGCGTTGTAATATGGCGGGCAATCGCATATCCTGTGTTTCTCACGCCACAAAATTTGAGTCAATTTCAGTCGAGTTTACCCCTGATCATTGTTGTATTTAGGAGAATTTCTGTGGAATACACTTAACGAATTCTCTTGCTTCTGCTATTCATTTTACGCCGGTAGAAAAGCCTGATTTCAAGTGATTTTAATAGTAACGACTGACAGAAATTGTTTTTGTATAGTAAAACTTCAAACTTCGCACGAAGTTTCACGCCAGAAAAACGATTTTGGAGAACTTAGCTGGTGAAATAAATGCAACTAACATAAAGCAGATCGAAAAATACATGTTCTTTAATACATCTTTCTTTGCCTAGTATCTGAGTTACTCGCTCGTTGCGAATATTTTTTTACAAATCGTTAGCAGACGGCACGCAAGCCGATTCAATGGCAAAATTAACAAACCCATTTGTACTCTGTAAAATTAATTTACTGCAGGAAAAAAAAATAAACACGTTATTGGCCGGCTTAGGGTGGGTCCGTGTAGACCCCGTCTAGTGAAAAACTGCGACCTCGGGCGTGAAAATACTGCTCTTAGTCTGCGGCCTCGGGCAGTATTTTCAAGCGCTCAGCCGACAATTAACATACCGGTAAGTCTTATATACAGAATAAGACTGAAAAATTCTCTCGACTGAATTAGAACACATTTCACAGTTTGCAAAGTAGTAATAGTGAATAAATTTCTTGCTTTTAAAATTAAAAAAAAAACGCACTGAGTCTTCGATATGTACGTTTAAGAAAAACTTTATTATTTAATAATAAATTGTGCTACAGATGAAAATCACTTCCATTGATGAAATCATTTGCAAATAACACCGCGTCAGAGAACCAAGATGCCCAAGATTTTCCTTTCTGGAGAGTAAATGTTTAGATTTCAAGTCCTTTATCGATCGTTAAAAGGGCTTGATAGACTTCATCTCTTCACCTTGCTCGACCTACTTTGTCACATATTCATTTCTGTGATGAGAGAGTACTGGCTTCATCGAGAGCAAGTAACATTGGAGTCCTTTTTGATGAATCTCTGAGTATGGCTCCTCAAGTGACTACAATTGGCAAATCGGCATTCTATCATCTTTGTAAAATTAGTCTCATTCGTAAATATCTCACCGTGATGCAGCCCAGCTTCTTGTTCATGCCCTAGTCACATCAAAACTTGATTACTGCAACTCGCTACTATATGGTTTACCTATAAGTACCTGATTAAACAGCTTCAGCGTGTTCAGAATGCAGCTGCTCGTGTTGTTACTGTTTCACCAAAGTTCTGCCACATTACACCTGTTCTTAAAAACCTCCAATGGCTTCCGATTGATCTCCGTATTGAATTTAAAATACTTATACCATCACCTGCAAGGTTCTTCGTGGTCTCGCACCTACCTACATTAAAGATCTTCTCAAAATCTACCATCCATCGCGCGACCTTAGGTTTTCAAATAAGAATGTACTTGTGGTCCCTGCGTTTAACACAAATAGTTATGGCCGTCATGCTTTTTCTGTTGTTGCGCGGCTTCTTTGGAACAGTCTTCCTCAGCATATTAGGGATGCTGGATCACTTGACATTTTTAAAAGACGGCTTCAAACTGCTCTTTATATATGGGCTTTTTAGATTTATGAAATGATTTTGGTGTTTTATAACCTAACTAACTATTTTTAACTACTTTAAACTGTTTTTAAATAGCGCCTTTTGACCCATGGGAAAGGGCGCTCTATAAATGTCTTATTATTATTAATATTATTATTATTGTTATTACACATTATTATTATTACACATTTTAGGAACGGGCGTTACACAAAACGCAACTGTTGTCACGAAGCTCTCTAGAACCTCTAATTTCATTGGATCTTGTTGGCACGAAGCTCTATTGTTTTAGGGTTAGGGTCCATTGTTACCATTGTTTGTATATAATTTTCTCAACCAATCCTGTGAGACGTTCCGAAGAGCTTCGTGGCGGCCCAAACGCAAGCACACGCACGCAAAAAAAAAAACTTTCACTAACGGAAAATTACGAACATACGACACAACGAATAATTCAAACAAAATTTCCTATTGGGTTTGTATAACTGCGCTTCATGATTGATTTAAAACCTCGCGCCACCTTTTCATCCAATCAGAAATAAAACTAAACCAATCGTGACTCTCTCGCGTACGTTTACCCGCGCTTTTTGACATCTAAGTGCACTAACTTCATGGTTTTCTTGGTTTTATTGGACTGTCTGTGTCTTTTGTGAGAGCCTGGTGTGATTACTTAGGTTTTGGTTTGATACGTTCGATTGAAAATGAGTCAATTATTTTACCTTTGTAAAAAGATCTTCTGCCTTCTTTTAAAATAAAAAAGATTATAATTCTGTCACTTGTATCTAACACGTTGCGTTACCTCATTCCTGTCACGTAGCGCGCGCACCTGGACGTCATAGTAAAGCTACGTTTATGACGAAAAATTGATCATTTTTCATCGTGAGATGTTGCGTTTATCCTATGGTTAACACAGCGTTTATCATGAAGACGAAAAAAGCTTTCATCGGGATTCTACTTTGTCTCTTGATACTTCACAGTATTTGCGAAGGTAAGGGAATACAGTTCTTTTGGTTTAGTTTTAAATTGGTAAAAAATATTTAAAGAAATCAAATCGAAAAAATTAGCGCATAGTACTGCGGGGTGCGTCTGTTTTTTTCAAACGATGCGGCAAATTCAAAATCATGCTTTTACTGGCAAATTTTGTTTAAATCGGCAAAACTAGATCAAGCAACAGTAGTTAAAACTTTCTACGGTAGGTTTTAACGTTTTCTTCAATGACGGTTAATTCTAAAAGTTGCGATTTCTTGATTCGCGGTTTTATTCTCACTTACTTGAGTCCTGCAACGACACTATACGATTCTTTATTTATTATGATTTAACGTCGAGATACTCGGAGAAACAAGTTGTTCGGATCTCCTCTTTGATAACAAAATGAAGGTAATAAACGTTTCTGGGTAAAAAAGTTTCGAAAAACTGATGCTTGCAAAACCCGTCGAATGTCTTGCGCGCGTATGAAGTGTTAATTTAATTGACGTCATACACGCCATAACTGTTTCGTGCTCTCTTCCAAGTTTCAGGGACACCATATAATTATCGGGAACCATCAACCGACAATTCTCTGGATGTGCTAACCTCTGCAGGGTTCAACAATCCCTCTGCCGAGCGTCCGTCTGGAGACAAAATAACGGATGTTAATTTAACTCCGTCCTTCAGTCCACCCGAGTCTGACTTCTCTTTTAAATCATCATCGGTTAATAACCGGGAGAAGACGGATGGATCTGAAGATGCCAAAATATCAGCGCCAACAAAAGACGAGGATTTTAAGCCCGTCGAATTAAGAGCAAATGATTGGCGCAAGAAGAACAAGAAGCTTTCTATGACAAAGCTTATTATGAAAAGAGCCGTGAGGAGAAGTAACGATTTGGAATCGCCTGAGAACTCAAGAACATCTCAAGGTGATACAGATGTGTCTTCCCTCATAAAACTGGCTCTTGAACGAGGAAAGGATGTAGCTTTAAAGCAAGCAGAGAAGACTGCATTTCAAAACCCGCAGGAAACCTCAACAGCAGACAAGAACAAGCTGTTGGAGAAGGCTATGCTTTGGAAGCGGAAAATCCTTGATCCCAGTTATAAGGTGGAGACCAGCTGGGACACAGAAAACGTCTTGGAGAGAGATCTGGAGGCGACATCCGAACCGTCGCATGGGGGATTGGAAAGTATAGCAACCTCTTTGTTGCAAAGTGCGCGACCGACATCAGTCACGGATGCACCATATGTTCCGACACCCACACCTACACCAAAGTTAATCAATCTGCTAACGGATGCGCCAACCTCTGCAAGACAAACGAACCCTGCAGAATATCTCAAATCAGATTCTGCAGAAACTGAAGTGGAACTAAATCTGAATAATGGTGAGTCAGAAACTACTGAATCTGCCAATTCAGGTTTTGCAAAGCCTGATAAGAACCTAGACATGGCTACCACTCTGTCAGCAGCTGCTGAAGCTGCCAAATCATATTTTACGAAGACAGAAACGAATACGCATCTGCCTTCAACTCAGTCGACATCAACTGAATCTGCTTCATCATATTCCGAGAACGCAGAAATGACAACTGCGGAATCTGCCAAATCAGATCATGAGAAAGCAGAAATGAATCCAAATCTACCAACAATTCAGAATGCAATTTCTGGATCCTCCAACTCATACTCTGAGAAAGCAGAATTACAACCGAATCCACCTGCAAGTCAGCGGACAAGTGATGAATCTACTGAATCATATTCTGACGAAGCAAAAATGGCACAGAATCTGGCTGAAACTCAGTGGGTAACTGGTGATCCTGGCAAATCAGATTCTGAAAAATCTGACCAAAACCTGTATCTGAATTCTTATGAGCCATCAACCCAATCAGGCCCTGCAGAAACTCCTGTGTCATCACCTTCTGTTGATCCGCAAGCGACCCCAGAAGACACTGGACAGGAAACTACAGAGAAGGGTTACTCAGAAAAGAACAGAGAAAGTGGTTTTCCCCATGATCAGCCAAGCGTTTCTGGACAAGAGCGATTTTCACAACATGGAACATCTGCCACACCGGACGTTAACATGAATGTCCATCCTAAAATGAGTGCAACTTCAGGACTTCGTTGGCATGTTGCTTTGAAACGTAGAGACACAGGTGACGATGGGAAAGACAAGCAATTCAAAACGAAAAAGAAAAAGAAAAAGAATTCAAGTTCCACGACTAAAGATCCTGCGGATTCAAAATCACCGATCATCGTTGGAGGAATTATTGGTGGGATTTTCATGCTGATGGCTATCGTGGCTTGCTTTATACAACTGTGGTAAGCCATGCTTATATAATTATTGTCCTTTACCCATTAAGGCAAAAGACTTTACAGTTTGCGGACATTGATATTCTCTCCTTTTTTACTTCCGGTGGCGATAGTATCCGGAAGTTCAAATGTGAAAAGTCGATTTGTGAAATTGTATTAGCTTACATCAACATTATCCAAAATATTCAAATAATATTGTATAACTGGCTCGCGTCTATACTTTCTCTAGACACACGAACTGATCGCCTGTAGCTCTAAGTATTAAGCAATTTTTCTCTTTAAGAAGTACAGTTAGGGGGCAGCGTGGTCGAGTGGTCTGCGTGTCGGATTCGCAATCCAGCGGTCCCGGGTTCGAGTCCCGCTCTGACCACTCTTGTAAATAGCCAACTGGTTTGCCTCCGGCCAGTTGGGATTCTTAACAATGTTATGTTCAATTTGAAATATTTGTTTCAGTTGTTTGCTCGGCCCCACTAGCCCGTGTGTGCTATAAACACTGCCGAGGGTAAATAAAGGTTATCTTCAGTAATAACTTTGGAAAGTGTCACGTGACATTATTGTATTACATGCATTATTTTCTTTTAGTAGAATTCTACTAGTATACTAATGCAAATGCTGTAATCTGATTGGCTGAGCCATTGCACACTATCAGTCGTTAGTGTGCAGTGGCTTAGTGTGGTCGACAAAAGTCCAACGTATCCTCGTTTCTCCAAAGTTTTGAAATAACATTTAGAAACAAATAAATGAACAAAATTCTTGAGAAGACAAAGAAGAAGACATTTACGGTTTCTTGAATTAAAAAAGCTCGAAATTTTTGAAATTCTCTAAAGCGCGAAGCTAATTCTCAGACCAGAAATAATTGAAATCGTTTTTTGAAAGAAATTTTAGTAATAATAATAATAGGAATTCCACTAAAACAATTAGATTATTCGCTCTCGATTTCTATGAGGTGATAGTTGATGCGGCTTTCGGCCTCATCAACTGTTACCTCATAGAAATCTCGAGCTCATAATCTAAATAGAAAACAGCTTTAGCTGCAGGACATGTCCAGTCACGTGCCTATAAATCGAACATGACGACCGCAATTACGTTGCTTGGTTTTCCTGGGACTTACCTACAACCAATTTGAGTCAAAATAGATTTATATTTCTAATTCACTTTGTTTAAATTCTAAATAGGAAGAAATGCAAGAGGCGCTCAGCTCGGAAACGAGTTAATTTCGGGGAGGGGACAACGACGTCATTATCTGCGGATCAGTTGAGCAAAGAAGACGGAAATGAGGAAATCATCTTTGAGAAGAAAGCCTCAGGAAAGAAGAAGAAAACATCAAACCAATCGCCTCAGTCATCTTCCAAAATCCCAAAAGAAAAGTCGACGGAAATCCAAAGCACGACACTTCAGATAGAAACCGAGGAAGGTGATCATTTAACACCCGTAAGCATAACCACAGGTATGCCAAGTGGAGAGGTTTGGATAAATATAGAAGCGTCCGACTCTACGCTCCCGCCGTCATTATCCTCGACTTCTGCCGCGTCTGAGCCACCGGCCTGCTCGCCCAACGAAACGCCTCAGTCTGGTACTCCCGTCAAGTCATGTTCTGCGGAATCTCTCTCTGCTCCTCCTAAATTACCTACATCAGAGTCAGATATGTTAGCATGTTCCAAGGAGCCAACAACGCTTCCTTCCACCCCACCATTGGAAACTGCTGACCATTTGACGCTTTCAGATGAATCAGAATCAACATCAACTGTAGCTAAATCTACGGTTGTGACAGTTACCTCGGGAAGTGGCGTTTCATTATCGACTTCTCCCATGGACTTACTCAGCTCCTCCAAGAATTCTCAAGAACAAACAGATACATCGAATTCTTCGACAGAATCCTGTAAGACACCCGTTGCTCCTTCGAGTGACGTCATGATTACAATGGATGAAGATGACGACAAGTTGATGTCGCCGTTGTTGATTTCTGAAAGCGAGTCCTCGTCCGCGGAACTGATCTACGTGAGAGGCGAATCAACAACGGAGACGAAGATTGATATTGCTGAGAAAATCGGACCGTGTAGTGAAGTTATGAAGACGAATGATTGTGAAGGAGCACGAGGCGATAACGATGACATGGCTATGAAGGACACTATTGGCGAAGGTAAGCAATTTGTTACAAGTCGTTTTAGTGACTCCTGCAGACGTCTCCTTCTTAATGATAGATCGACGAAAATTTAAACTCGTGGTAATGTATTCTAAAACAAAGAATTGAGGGGTAAAAAAAGGACTTCAAATACCGTAATAACGGTTAATAAAACTGTTATGTAAATGGCCTGGATATGTTTTTAGCAAAATGTATATTTCAATTCTAAACAGAGATAGCGGGATTGAGTAACACTGCTGGACTGTAAATTATATTGTTTTACTTATTATATCGAGGAAACTATCTTAAAGAAGGTTTTGAGAAATGCCAAGAGAGAAGGGTGGGGCTATTTTCAAATCAGAAATCAAGGAAACAGAACAAAGTTGATTGTATTTGTGTGCTGTGATCTGTAGGCAAGCCACCTTTCCCGCCTCCTGTACCCCAGCCTCCATCCTCTACCACGGAACTGCGTCAAGGTAAGCATATATACTAGCAAGAGAGTCTAGAAAACTACAGCCAAGTCATCATAAAACAAACACAACGAAAAAAAGAGGTCGTCATTTTGTTTGTTGGAATTGAAGTAAGAGGCACATTTTTTGAAGAGAATCAAACCAGTAATTTATTTTATTCATTATGTTAGGTTGGACATGTTTCATAACTAGTACTCTTACATTAAAATTTATGCTGGAACTGCCGTTAAATTGCTGTTTAAGATGACATAATACACACTAAGTGCCTGGTACTTTTCTGAAGAAAATTAGCCGGGGCAACGAGGACAATTCAATGTTTCAGTTTTATCTAGATCTGATACCTTGGAGCTTGGTATCTTACGCTGTTGATGATCTCTGCTGTGGTATTAACTTGAAATTTCTTTCAGGAAAGTCAGTGATTGGCGGACGAAAGGCTTTAGAGAATCGGCGTTTTATTAAGCATGTCACATCCAGGCAATATTCTAGCGGGTTCCATGGTGATCTTAACAAGGCTCTGAACAAAATTATGACTGGGAATAAACTCATGGCGGATAGGAGCAAAGAAAAGAGAAAGGTTGTTAAGCAGCAAACAAAGGAGACAAAGACGTCCATGACAGAGAGTATAAAACTGGCAAAGGTAAACTTTTCACTACAAGTGTGAAGGAAGTGATCGAAACTTAAGCCAGGAACAGTTTTCTCTGGAGGAATGGGGAGAAGTATTTGTGACCTGAAAATTTAACGGGAAGCGAGGAGATAGTTAATTAAGGGCGCGTTCGTTTGGGATCAATCTGGAATAAGAATAATTGGAAAAATGCAAATAAGCGTTTGTTTGGGAGCTATTCTCATTCCGGAATACCTGGATTTCCATTCCTGCTATTCTGCTCCCAGGAGCAGAATAGACGGAATATATTCCGGAATACATTCCGGAATATATTCTTATTCCGGAATATGCCAAACGAACGCGCCCTAAGTAATCTTTTAAGTAGTATTCTTAAAATTATTTCTATAAAATAGACCATTTTTTCAGTCCAAGGACAGGAAAATCGGTTGAATGGAGTTGAGCCGGGGTGGAAAGGTTTTTAGAATCTGTTTTTAATTAATCAACATGAAAAATGTTAGTTAAGAGAAAGGAGATAGTGAAAGCTAAACTTGAGTGGATATAAATTATAGAGCATAATTTGCAAAGATTGTATGGTTACGACAATAAACTAAAATGGCGTGAAAATGTTGTAAGTATACACGGCCAATATACTTCTTCACTGTGGGCGCTTTTTAATAATTTTACTTTGTTTAGTCACTCATAATGAACGAGCAAGTGGACAGTAAGCGAGACAGGAAATCTGCTGTGCGTCGCCGCGTCATCCACAAGGCGCTGTCACAACCGGCTCATTCAACCATTCGATCCCATGCTCCTCTCGCACGGCAAATCGCCTTTGCAAAGTCGGTGATTTTACCAAAGCCTCCTGATCCAAAGACTGAACAAAAGACTAAGGAACGACGCAAGGTCGTAAACGAATTGGTGGACGAATTGATTAACCCCTCGTTTGAAGACGTCATTAAAATCTTTGCTTCAACTTTCAACCCTGATGAAGAAACACAAGACCTGAATGAGAGGAACCAATATAAGAGAGGAGTAAGTATTCAAAAACAAAACGGGTATTGAAATAGTATAGTCTTGTGTTGATTAATATAAAGAAAAGGATAAACCTAGCATTAATATTTGGACCAACCCTGAACTAGCATCCTCGCAAAACAGTCCACAACCCACATACTATTATGTTATCCGCGCGCATTACACACAACTATTAAAAGTGAACAGCTTATACCCTGAGAAATTTGGCTTTATTACGTTTTGGAGTCTTTATTCCTAAGACAAGATACTTTACCTCTTATAAAAATATTTTACTCCTTAGACAAGATACTTTGTTCTTAATGATGGAAAGTACCCTGCAGGGGGGTGAATGGCTATGCATCCAAATAAATGGCGATTTTCCTCAGACGCAACATGGTAAAGAAAGTTGGGCGCCTGGAATTATGAAGGACAAAGTTCATCAAATGCTTTGTTTATTCTGGTTTCAGGTCATTCAGATGGACGCAGAATTGCTCAAAGAGTACAATCAGAAAAGTACCTTTTCACTAGACATAGAGTTTGTCAGAAATGTACTTTGTGGACCCTCTACTCTTGATCACGAGGAAAATCCAAGGATGGGATGCCAGTGTTACTACTGTGAGAAGCACTGGAAGAAAACAGGAGGCCCTCCCTGCTTCACTCCACCAAGGTGTGCTTTGTTCTGGCTTCGGCGGGAAAGTAATAAGCCTTACTTCCTCAAATACACTGATAAACAAACAAACAAACAAACAGACAGCCGTAGCTTGGCTTCTTTAATCACCAGAATAAACATTGCATGAGTTAGACGATAATTATCAGATAAGATAGCTCTATATTTTGACACGATATCTGTTTTAATATTCTCCTTATCTCTTTGAATTTATTTATTTTTAGCAATTACAACATAGCCAAGGACGTGTTTTTGATCGATGGCGAGATTCACATTCATAAGCCCGACACTTCAGTGAATGAAGGCGCCAGCACAAGTGCTAGCAGTTCATCAGAGTATCGCCCTGGAATTGATACTGCACACGTGTTACTCAAGGGTAAGTGTGTTTTCTTTTTCTGGTAAATCTGGTCGAAAAATTAAATTAACTATTGCACTGTTGTCAAGAACTCTTACAAGAAAGCTGATTGTGAGACTTTTTTTTGCTGCGATTTTTAAAAATTACCTTGAAATTGTGAGAGACTTTGTTAGGGACTCTTAAGATTGGGAAATAAAAACTAAGAGCGTGACAAATACGTCACACTTACGTTGCGACAACACGAAACTCCGACTGAGCTTTGTGCCCATTCCTCTTCCCTCACCCTGTTTCATGACGTCACCAAGGGTAACTTATTCCAAGGCCCAGGCCCTCATGCTAAGTTAACAGGGTGTGACAAATGTTTCTTTATTTTCTAAACGTTTTGTTAACTTATTATCTGTTTCAGGAAACTTCAAGGCAAATTACTTTTAACGTATGATCAGCTCTCTGTCAATGATTTGATTGGACGAGTCTGTTTCTTTCTGCTGATTTTGTTGTGTAAATTGACACATTTTTACAGAAAAGTTCTCTTTGTTTACAACGCTGTAAGTGTTGAAAAAAAGTAAATGAAATAAAATGATTTTTTTTCTGTCATTCGTTTACGGTATGAGGAACGGTGTTGCAGGGCAACAAGCAAGCGATCGTCAGCAATGGCGACTTTCACGCAATATTCTATTTGCAGCTACTTTTTAGCAAAATTCTCGACTGTGATCGTAATCGGCGCGCGATCACGTGGGTGTCCAATTTAAGGTTTCGAATTTGAACTTTTCGCAATTGCATACCTATAATAGGATACCTATGTGATTCGCACGTCAATTACACCCGCTTAAATGGCTCCCTTCTGAAGGTGGGGGTAAACGTGAAGGCTGTTTTAACGTCGCTTAACACGGCTGTCCTGCATATATCTCGGTCACATTTCCAGCAACGCTAAATCCCTCTGCTTATCTCATTAACCACTGTTTGGCAGTTCTGTTTGATTATTGGGCATTGTGGGAAAGAGATTTTTTTCTGTAAGGGTAGGTTAAATTGAGGAAAATGTTCAAGACTTGATGGATTTGGAAAATTGAAATTTGAAGTGAACAATTAGTGGTGGACACGAAACAGTCCCCTACCAACCTGGGGTTCTCCTTTTCTTGCGGGGGGCTCAACTGTCTGGTAGTATTCCCAACCCGTTTTCCTTTTAATATTACTTCAACTTTAACTCCTATTCATGTTTATCCCACCTTACCTCACGCAGTACAATTCAGAAATTAATAGTGCTCGTAATTTCAAATCGGCCTCGCGCTTGTCTGATTTTGCCGAAAATTACTCGCGTAGTAACCCCCCCTGAATAGGCCCTTTGCACGATCCGGTCACATGGTACGGAATAAATTATGCAGGGACGTAAATAACGGAGTTACATGAAAGTCGGGCTGGACTAGGATTCCTTTGTTTTGAAAGGCCCAATGTGTTAATTGCGTCCCAGCATAATTTATTCCGTACCCTACTACCAATAAAGAAAGCGTTTTCAAGTCTCGCATACTTAAGAATTATTCTTTGAAATTGAGGTGAATAGGCGCAGAATATTGAGGTAAATATTCTGCCACTATTCACCGAGATTGAGAAGAATAATTGTTTTAGTATATACACAGGAAGTGATCTCAACAACATTTTCAGAAGGAAACCATTAAAAAACGATTCAATTGACCTCTCAATTCATACACAGCTGTACACAGCTTTTTATTAGGATGATATACAAACTTTTGATGACGACGATATACTTTATTAGCAGCGCGTACTTAATCAAAATATTCAACATCAAAAAAATACAAAATTAAATACCAAGAAATTAAGGTGATCCCTCAGTGTCGCATTGCGCATCCCCATTGCGCACAACTTTTGCGTCATTAGCGTGCGCAAGAGCACGTGCAACACGAAAGAAATTAAGCTCGATAGCGAAATAAATTCTCGTTTTCTTTTAAACGAGCATGGTGCCCCATACTTTTTTTATTCCATAATAATATTGTACATATTATCCTCTAATTTGGAAAAAAAATCAAAATTTTTTTGTAGGGTGGAAAAAAGGATATAAGTGGAAGCGTGCACAAAACCGGTACTCTGGGGCGAACATTAAGACCGCGAAGGCAACGACTGCACGAACGCATCACGTCCACGTCTTTTTAAATGGAGTGATTTTTACACCAATTTTCTATCATATCGTTCCATACATGTACGTTCCACACTTTCTACCTGTCAAGTTTTTTTTCCCAAGTATTACTTAAATAAACTATGCATCCAGCTACCGCTAATTGTAATGTGCACCGATGAATAACGCGCGTGATTAACATTCTAGGAAAGCTTCAAAAACATTCATTGGCAACTTTTAGTTCTGAGGAATCAACTTAACAAGATTAATAATTTAAGACCACTAAAGGAGAAATGTACATTACAGCATTGCAGGTCAACTGAATGCATTTTGAAGTAAAACAGCTACATTGTACATGTAATTTCTTTTCAACAGCTACACTGAGACCTAACACAGTTGAAAGCTCGGGATGCTTGACTTAGAATCCTCGAGGAGACCAATCTGGGTGTGGTTCAAGCTGTATTTGACTCATACAAGATACCATAATTGTAAAAACAAATTCACACCTGACTGGTCTAGCCCACCAACACAGTGTAATGGCCTGAATACCCTTAGTGATACTAAAATATTCAAAATACACTCCAAAACAAGATGTCAAGCATCCTGAGCCTTGCACATGGAAGTCTCCAATGGGCTTCTTGAGAAAGCACCAAAACAAATCCAACATGAATATACATTTAAAAAACAGATTTTTTTAAGTCCTCTGAGTATCTTTCAGTGGTCCTTATAAATTATTATCAGTCCCTTTCGTCATTTAATTCTATCCTCTTGCTTCATAGAAAAGGATGTAGCCTGATTCTGAGGACTTCTGGATTTCTGATGTCAAGCCATAGAATTCTTCTATTGCTTGAGCTTCAATTTTCTGAAAAAAAAAATGAACACTTAAGAAACAAAGTAAATAATACTTTAGCAGATTGAGCAATATTGCATACTATCAGTGTGATTGCTTAAGGTGTCTCCCTAGAGTATTTACGAACACCCTTGCTATAGAGCGCGAGTTAGAAAAGGACACTTAGTTAATTTATCTTAAAGTTTTCCCTGTAGAGATTTACCAGTATGGATAATGTTGAAATAAGGCTTATTTTTGGTTGTCAATTTTTGGATTAAGGCTACTACCATGGCAACATCTCATCTAATGACAGGCAGATATATTCCTCATTTTGGCCTAAACTCCTTAATATCTACACTAAGTTCCTTTGGTGAAATTTTTTCATACTTTGCCACATCATGGAAATTATATTGCCTAACATTTTGAATCGGTAAAAAGTCAAGGTTGTTCAGAAGGTTTTTTTCCAATATTCTGTAATTTGTCATTTTTCTAAATATATTAGATTAGCTCTGACAGATTTTAACAAAAATAAGGTATTTTATAGGAAATGTATGTGGTTACAACTCTGCTAAATTTAAAAAAAAAATCACCGAAGGAAACGCGAGAAAATTTATGTCAGTTTTGCTTTTTGTGCTCATGTTGACGTCATAAAAATCGAAAAACACTGATGTTTTCCTTTGAGCGTGTGCAGATTACTTGAGCTTTTGCCATCAGCGCACGTGCAATGGTAAAACTATAGGGAGCCACCTTAAGTAATGTAATTGAACTGAAAGCAAAACATTATCTTGATTTGACCAAATAAAATAAAAATTATTGTGTTGGTTTAAGCAAGACTCTCTAAAGTTT
>JAHPZR010000114.1:110000-112500 GCA_019787425.1 Platygyra sinensis | reverse complement strand
CTTGCCTTTGAAAATTTCAAAATACTTTACCTCCCATACCCTCTGAATTCCAAGATCATTAACCCCCCTCCCTCCCTTCCAGATCTTTGTTTTTTAGTTCAACCATCTGGAATCCTCATTTGACTTCTAGGACTTCCAATGAAAGAGATTTTACATTTAACATCTTCCCAGAAGTTTACAAACTGTATACAAAAGTACAGGGCTTCAAATTGTGACTGACAAGATTGCATGCATTTGTGACTAAATGTTTGGCGACTAAAACTTCCTTCAATTGTTTTGTGTCAATTACTATTATGGAAATTAGAACATATGTGGAAAAAACCTGCCTAATTTACTTTTGATACTATGAATAGTAGACAAACATGATGGGTCCGGGTTATTCGGACAGGAAATGCACCAACTTTTATAACGCCTCTAGAGACCAAAGCTCAACCCAGATCTTACTGCTTTTCGTCTGTAAATGAACACGAACACATGCATGATCGACCAATTCTTGTCTTGTATCTTGCTTTCTGAA
This sequence comes from Platygyra sinensis, assembly GCA_019787425.1. Lineage (NCBI taxonomy): Eukaryota > Metazoa > Cnidaria > Anthozoa > Scleractinia > Merulinidae > Platygyra > Platygyra sinensis. The sequence continues at coordinate 111,983 of JAHPZR010000114.1, read as the reverse complement.
GTAATGCCTTTATTGATGGAAAGAAACATTGACTTGGTGCAAGCTGAGCTACTCATACTTACTGTATTAAAGAGCCTTAGCTCAAAGGGAAACACCACTCTGTAAGATAGCTTTGCATATCTCTGCAGCTGTTCCATGTATTTAAACCTCTTCAAGTGAAGTGCTAGAATCTTTGGTAGTTTCTTAACTCTCATTCTGAAGGAGAAATGGGCATAACACATATATTAAAATTATTTTCCAGTTCACCTTGCTGAGAACTATACTCCAGTCCTGGGTGGAAAAAGAGGTATAGTGCCTTGCCAGTACGCCAACATGTCTTTTGCAATCCTGATACACTTGTACAATTACATGGTTATGTGCGAAAAATTTTTTGCACCCTAACAACTTATTTAAAGTGCCTCTAACCCCCCAAATTTTTTCCTTTTAATAAAATCTACTAGTTTGCCTGATTTCATCAGCGAAAAAATTATCTCGATTGGTAAAATCCTTGCGTTTCTCCAGGCGTTTGAACTCGCAATTGCTATGTTCGCGACCGCGCAAAGTGGGATCTGGGTCGGGCTACCAGTGACGTCACTTCGGGAACCGAACTGAAACACTCAAGAGACTTTCGACTGAGCTCAGAGGGCTGTCAAAACATTTTTGGGTTATTTGTGATTCATATTTTATCGAAACCGAGCAAGATTTTTACGTGAAAGAAATGTATTATCTAGCATTACAAATTGGAGTCTAGCTACGATTTGGACGACTGCGATGTACATTTCTTTTTTCCATTTCGAAGTGCGGGTCGCCAGCGGAGATTTCGCGTTGTAATTTTTGCCAGGATCAGGATCGACAATTTGCCAGTCCATTTGGGTTATAACGGTACAAGTAATGGCAGTAGAGTTAGCTTACAGCTCTTAAAGTGCTACTGTGATCAAAAAATTCACTTCTCTTTTTCCTTCGGATTTTAAAAGCGTGTTTGTTTGACACCTCACTGGCAAAATCTTAAGCTTCAAATTTTATCCAAAGGCTGTTTTCTTTGAGTACAAGTTTAGGATTTCACGGTCCGCCATTGTTCACGTTCAAAACTGACCGACTGGACTTCAGAGGGTTGGATTGAGGATAAGATGACGTCAAAGACTCACTAGCTTAAAATTGCAGCGTGTAAATGCAGCTTATTGTACATGCAAAGCACGAGTTTAAAAGTCTGAAAGTTCGAAACTCCCATGCTGCATATTAATTTAAGCGTGTGCACACGCATTGCATTTTTAAACTAGTGAGTCTTTGACGTCATCTCATTCTCGATCCAGCTCTCTCAAGATTTTAAAGTTGGTAATGGTGGACCATTAATTAGGAAAATTTCAGTCAAAATGAACAGATTTCTTTTTTAAATGAAGGCTTAAAACTTCGGTCACTTAGTGGTTCAGTTACATAGTTTTGAAATACAAAGAAAAAGTAGAATTGATTTTTGGTCGCAGTAGCACTTTAAAGAGTATAAAGATGTCAATGGCCACAAAGAGTCGGTAAGTTGGCTTTAAGGAATGTGCAGATTTCGGAATGTCAAAACATTTTTAGATTCACACACTAATTTCCTCTGAAATACAAGTGAAAGTGCGATGCAGTCGTGGTCCACTTCTGTCTACTTCGCCAGATCAGTGATTGAAAACAGTTTTAACATGAGAGATAAGCAGAGATGTCAGCAAACAATATCCAAAGGTGAGGTAAATTTTCGCTTCATTAAAGTTGCCCGACCGTAGTATATGCATAGTCAATTACTGTGTAATTTTAGTATGCACGAACACAAGCTATACAAATTTGCATATTTCGTAGCAGTAAATCATGGCAAATCCTTTGTTAGGATATTGAAGAGGTTCAGTATAATATCAGTTAAATGAACACATTTCTACTTCACTGTTATTTTGAATGAAATGTTCATTTTAAGTACGCAAATAACCTGGGAGTTCTCGACTTTTTAGTTGCATTTTGGTTGACTGACAATCACAT
>JAHPZR010000114.1:87500-105000 GCA_019787425.1 Platygyra sinensis | reverse complement strand
TTTTTGTAACCATGACAAATTTATAATACTCACAATGTACCCCAGAATCAGTTTGATTTTTCCGCTGTTTCAAATTATGCTTTATGAATGTGAAACAAGACGATTTTTAATAGTTACAACGTACCCCAGTACATACAAAATGGAAATTATGAAACTATGAAAAAATGACAATTTTTAAGTATCATTCCAGTCTAGAAGTCAGGGCTCAAAATTAACTTTTTCACTCAAGAGCTAGTTGGCCACTAATGGGAAAAATTTGATTGCCTGAGATGTACATTTTGGTCACCAACTTTTTTATATATATGACTCACATAAGAACATGATTTTGTTTGTTATTTTGCACACAAGAAAAGTCACAAATGAAAAGCTAAAATGATTACAAACAACATTTAGTAAGACTTACTGTATATACTGACCAAATCAATGTGCACACTCTGATTGGTCAATTAGCTATGACTTCTTTATATATAAAGATTTGCAAACAAAGGATAGCACTCCAAGCTGCCATCATTTTGACCACCATGGCAAGTGGAAAAAACACTTGGCGACTAAAATTCTGGCAAAAGTTGACAATTGACGACCAACAGATTAATTTACAAGAGAAACTTACTTGAAAAATTATCAATAATTGGATGAATTTAATTAATAGTAAAAGTGGCTGCATCACCTGTCTCTCTCTTTTTCCTTCTCATTGTTCAAAAACTCGACATGAGTGCATAAACTCTACCTCACTTAGTTGACTCTGTTTACTTGGTGACCTGTGCCACTCAAAATGGCAAATTTGATCGATTAGAGGGTTCAGTGCACCATTGGCAATGATAGCCGATCTCAGCAGCTTTGTAATGTTGTAATAAATCGTTTTAAATTTGCTACCAGACATCAGTCTTTTCCTCCTCTTTCTCTTTATACTGTGGCAAAGTGAAGTGTTTCAAGAAAACGTGCTGTTCGGCCCATTAGCCCTTCATGTAATATGTCATAAGTGTCCTCCCCTTCAGGTGTTTTTTTGGTGTCTGAATGTTTTTTATGTTGACTAGTTTACAACTGAAAGTCGCCAAAAAGTGACTTTTTGAAGAAGTGAGCTTTGAGCCCTGAAGGTTGATCTGTGTTTATCTTTAGTTATTGGACACAGCGCAAGTTGGTGCCTGCTGACAACCATGTCTGAAATTTTAGTCACCAGTGCTCAATTTTTGGTTGCATTAGCAATCAGTGAGCTGTAATTTTGAGCCCTAGATGTTCAACTAAACTTACTGTTTCACAGCAGAGACATCTTGTTTCATTTGTAAGAATTCCTTCAAAGATATCATGAACCCATGTAGGCTCTGTTTTGCAGTTTTGCTGTGATCCTCCATTTGTTGTTCCCGCAGAAGAAATGCTGCTTTTACTGCTGACACTGCTGGTGCTGCTATGTTTATCTTTTTCTTTCTCCTTTGCTTTTTCTCCTTCAATTGAAAGTTTGGTACAAGTCTGTGTCAGCGAAGTGACCCATGCAGCTGGAGCAACTCTGGAGGAGGATTTCTACTCCTTTTCTAGATGGGATGCCTCTCCTCGCAAGGTTACCTCCCTCACCCTTTTCCCACATTAAATTTACAGGTACTCATTAATACACCTGGGTGTAGAGAGGCATTGTTAGAGTAAAAGGTACAGTATTTTGCCCAAAACACAATGCAATGAGCCCAGTGCAGGCTAAAACCCTGTCTTGTTACTTGTGTTAAGGTTACAGTATACCTTCAGAGCGGTGATTTTCTTCAAATCTGGATTTTTGGGTCAAAATAGTGGTCGAAGTGTGATCTGTGGTGGAGAAATCGCGGTTTCATGTTTTCACCGGAAGTAAAAGTTTACCTCTTGATTGACAGTCCTATGATGTTATGCAATCAACCGAGACGACTTTCGCGGGATTACTGGCAGATGTGAAGAATTGGATACTCAGTTGATCAGCCACCAAGCATCTTCCTTGGTGTAATTCTTTTAGGTATGAATAAACCTGGACCATGGAAATGTCCATGGACCCGATCGAAAAAGCGAACCAAAAATGAAAATACAGCAATGGGTGAACAAGTGAAAGTTGACCAAAAGTTGAAGCTACTGCTATGGGATCACACCGGCAAAAGACAGAGTCAAGAGCCGAGAAAGGCATTGTAAAGATAGCACATGTTCTTTCTGGCTGGCTTGTCTCTTTATCTGATCCCACATGCTTTTCCCCAACATATCAGCGAAAGAGTTTCCGTTGAATCTGCCATAAAAAAACGAAAGAGTTCTTGCCATTTTGCATGAAGGAATGGCTTGATGTTTGTTCATCCGACAAATTAAATATGGCAGTGATATTGGACTTAAAAGGCTTTCTAATTGTTCAATCAAAAATTATTTTTATCAACATCAGAATATTACTATTGTTATCAATGGAGAAAGTCAAATGTACCCAGTTTCTGAGAGGGCCATAATAATTATTGTCTCTCTAAAGTTTATCGGTTCATTTGAAGCTGCCATGTTTTCTTAAATACTAACTTGTTTTTCCCGCCTAGCTGCTTTAGTTTGCTTTCTAGCGGCTGTTCCATTTCTTGCCTTCCCCATTTTGCTCCACCAGCTTCAAGAAAAAAACCAAGCAGCAAAAAAAATTCTGTCTGCTTTGAGCGCAATGCGAGACACTAGGGTTGATTAAAGATTGAGTGCATAAATTTCACCAGGAGGCGAAGGGAACCAAACTGTCCAAACTGAGGGACACCTAAATGTGAGCGTCCGAATCACCTTTTGAATGTTAGATGTCAAAGCGAATTTTGTTTTTCACCTGCATGTATTTTATAAGACGTGAAAAATTCGACAATTCATTTTAGTTCAAAATTTTTTGCATAGTCTGATAGCCAGTCCTATAATTTGATGTGGGGTTTAGGTATCCGCAGTTTAAATGGGGGCGCTACTTTGATAATTTGCGCGTGAGATACCCCTGAAGGTATACTGTAACCTTAATTGCACAGGGCAGTAAAAACCCCAGGTCCCAATTGCCCATGACAAGTGAACTGTGAAAATAGAAGTTCAGATTACTGTGAACACATCGTAGAAAAAATAATATATACATGTAATATTATTGGATAGTTTGGGGTTGACAGTTCAACATATATAATAACTTTTATACGTTTACCTTGTAACAGATCAGCTATTGTATTCAGAAGATAATTTAAGAATTCATGGGCATCTTGTTGCATGTAGTTGTCAAAAAGTTCTGTGAAAAGAAAAAATTAAATTCCATGAGTAATCAAAATGACTTTTTTATAACTTGGAAAACATTCACAAAGGAATTTATGAAAATTTTCGGCATCAACATCAGCGCAATGGCTCTGCAGCTCAAACAGTGCCATGATCTTTAACGTCAAACATCATTGGAAAATTTTGTTTTTTGATTTTGCTGAATTTGTACAGTATAAAATAAAATTGCCTAATGATGAATGGGAAAAACGAAACAAGCAATGCTTTCAAGATGGAAAACAAAAAGTATCCAATCATTAGGAGAAAAAAGACTCTTAGGAAGGATCAGGCAGCAGCACATTTATGAACAAGGTGAATATGCCTTGTAAAAGATTTTAGCAAACACACTCGAAGGATATAGCCGCGACAAGGGTGGAGAAATATAATTTTCACCCTCCATAATTTTCCCATCACCTGGTACTTGGTTTTGCAGACAAATGTGAAATGTAATGACTTAAAAGCATGCCCTGTTAGATACAAGATGTCCACCTTTTCCCATACATTCAATGTAGTAATTTTTGCTGAGATTGCCAACCACAATGGCTAGAGGAAATAGGGAAAGGTCTATGACTTCCCAGAGACTTAACAAATATTAAGACATCCCTCTGCTACCATAGAAGAATAATACATTATATTAAATATCTCCAAATCATTATTTCTCTAGACATCATCATGATCAACATCTACTGATATGAATACAGTCACTAGCATTAATGATGATGACCACACATTAATTAAAATACAGTTTAAATATATTGATTACGTCATCCTTACTGCTAGACATTCTGAATTTTCACAAATATTTTATGTGTATTTTTACTCCAAAGAAAACATCTGTCCTTCTTGGTTTCATTTGTAACAGCAAAATATATTAATACCAACGGGCAAGACATATATGCAAATTATGCATTATCAAAGTAAACTCAATTTTAACCTACAGTGCTTACTAAGTAAGCATTCTTATAGACGCTACTACAACGTAATCACATTCCTTACTTTTCACAAAAAATTCTCCAAAAGACCTAAGCTTCCCTTGGGTAAGTAAAGCCTTCTAATCCGTTATTAAAATGCAACTGGAACAAAACTTAGTTTCAACAGACACCCAGTTCAGTTCTATGGCTATATGCTGTTTTTCGTACACATTTGTAAACCGATCTATCGACTTTTACAAAGAGCAGATTTATTCAACGAGAAGCCAAAGCCATGAACTCGATAAATCTGGTAATAAGCTGACATGTAAACGGGCAATCAAAAATATGAGCTAGATAAGCTTTTGCCAGCATACTGCAGAGCTCTGTAGATCAACTTACCGTTCTCCTTTCTAAGTCTGGCTACGAATTTCTTGGGAGCCAAAACACCAACTTTCTTCTTTTGAGAAGCGATGTTGCCAAAAAGATCAGCCAAACAGGTCAGTAAGGATTCTTTCCTCTTGGAAAGGGGTTTGTACCCCAGCACCCTCTCGCGAAATGGACGACAGAAAAATAGCGCTTGCAGCACGGAGTTACAATAACAAGTATTCCCAAACTGCGAAGATGCAAAATTACAATTAAGACATAGCGCATAACACTAAAAATTCCATATTTTTACATACACGACTAAAGGAATTCACGCATACTTACATTTACCAGACCAAAATAATGTTCATTTTGAGGAAATTCTTGACCGATTTCCTTCTCCAGTTGCGACGCGGTGGCACCCTACAAATTCAAATCCCTGAATTACTAACTCGTCAAATTATAAAACAAGACACTTCAAACACACCAGAGACTACGTTTTCCTACCATAATTGTCTTTCAACCCATTCTTTTAGCCCATTTCTTCCACTACAAAGCTAAAAATCTGTCAAAACTGCCATGGGTAATTAGTTGAAAACCAAAATAAAGTTGAGAGATAGATCTGCGCATGACTGGCCAGTCACCAGTCTTCTTCGAGTCCCAGGGCCTCAGCCATATTTCCTGATTTCAAACCGTAAAGGACTAGGTACGAGTCTGTAAACTATAGAATAAGCAACTATTGATCCAAACATTCAGAAACAGCGCACCCCGGCCGAGATTCACAAAATGCCCAAGTTTGGTATTGATCAGGCTACTTTTGACCGCGATACAGCGAGTTAAAAACGCCAAAATTAAGGCGGGGGTACACATGAATTTAAGAGAAATTTTGGTAAGTTTAAAGAGAGGTTGAAAGGGAAAAAAAGGGTTTTGGAACACCACCAGACAGTTGCCCAACCGCACAATGGCACCCCAGGTTGTTGGGCAACTGTTTGGAGTGTATTTTAAAACAACACCAAATCTTCAAAATTTCATATTTCCATAAATTTTACTAATCCTTTGAGAACGGTTACTTTTGAAAATGTATGTAGAGTACATACGAAACGTCAAGTCATAATCAAAATGAACAAGTTCAATATGTTTATCACTGCTGTTTGTGTCTTATTTTTGATCAAAAACTATTTATCTCCAAATATTCCTAAAAATCACCAAAAAACTTACAAAACGACCTAAGACATAGATATGTGAAATGAGCATAGAGATTCTTGATTGCTTGAAACGTAAACGAGATATTTGCATTAAAAACATAATACCCAGCCAAAATATGCCTTTCATGTGGATCCCCGCCTTAACAAAGAAACGGTATGGCCATCCGAACGCTGTGTCGGACAGCGTCCGGATTGCCATAAATTTCTTTGTAAATTTTGACATTTCCAAATGGCCGTATCTGATTCTTAGTCAAAACTAGCCTGATTAACACCGAACTTGGGGATTTTGTTAAGCTTGGTCTGCACTTTAAGACTATGTGGATCAATAGTTGCTTATCCCATAATTTACAGCTTCACGGTTTGAAATCAGTCAATAGGTTGTCAATGTATGGTGCGTAAGCGATTGGTCTAAACACGTCACGTGATTGAATACTGGGGAATTCCTCAATTTTCATATCCTGGATGTTGCAAAAATAATTGAAGTATAATGAACATTATTATTATTATCCAACTGCACTTCGCGGAGCACAAATAACGCTTAAGACGAGTACAAATATCACGCGGTATTTGTACTCCAAAGGACCGGTTAGACAGGTTTCCTGCCGTTGACCAATCAGTTCGCTGGATTTCTCGCGCCAGTTCCATTCCGCTTCGCATACTTCTATCACGCATTCCCCGTAAATAAATATCCACGAAATTCGCTCTCAAGAACATGCTAATTTGGCGAGTTGGATAATAAATCTCTTATTAGACGTTTTGTTGTGTAGTATCGCTGAGAATTTTTACCGTTGTTTGCATTTTGACTCGACCTACGGGCTCGCCAAAATACGGCACAACTCGTAAAAATACTCATCGATACTACACGACAAAACGTCTAATAAGATATATTTATTCATTCGAAATATTTCCCCGTTTCTGATTGGTTAAAACCACACGCATAATTCACCATAACCAGGGCTGCTACTGACCAAATATTGAACCAATGACGTCAAAAGTGCAGCCCGTTGCAAATTGTTGGGCCGATGACGTCAAAATGACGTCAAAAGTGCAGCCCGCTGCAGATTATTGAACCTTTGACCGAGAAAACCTGGGGACTGGATTGTGTTATAGTTGGTGAACGGAAAAACAAAGAGCGAAATGGCGAAACTTTTAAGAACGGGGAAATTTTTTGAATGAGTAATAAAGCAGTTATTGAATTTGGCTTTCTTAGGATATGAAGAATTCTGCAGATCTCGGAGGGTGTTATCCACTTCGGCCTTCGGCCCTCTGTGGATAACGGTAATAGACTGTAAGGCTGATACTACGTGAAAAACGTTTCGAGACACCAACATGACAAGAACCGATAAAGCAGTATCGCAACAGTGGACAGCTGTTTCGGCCTTCTTGGGCCTCGTCAGCACTGTGTAGCGAACGATATGTAACGCCAGCCAAGGAGCCAACGCACATCAATGTAAAAAAGACCTGTTCACTATATCAAGTTCCGTACTTTGAACTCACTTGCGCCCCGAAACACGCGTTGCCACAACCACTTCAACAAGTCGAAATATACGCCCAGAATTGTGGGCTAGGTGAAATGGTCAGTGAAACGCAACAAAAATGAAATGATATATAACTACGGACATCGTAACCACCCTGGCCACCCTCACTGCACTCTTCCCCCCCCACCCCCTGCCTAGCCTGGCCACTCTGGCCACCTTGGCAAACCTCGCCAGTCGCCCCCATCGCGTCGCGACCCTGACCACACCCTATACTCACCTTTGCTGTGCACCCAAGCTACCCTTCCATCCCAGCGACCCTCAGTTGCAGGGCATTCTGTTTACCCTCGTCACCCTCATCATCCTTACCACCGCATTAAAAAATAGAACCAATTGAAAGGCTGACCGGACGGCCGAAAAGGGTAAAGTCAATCTCTAATATTTCGGTTAGACAGGACTAACCTTTTTCAGGGGCTACACTGAAGCTAAGTAGTTATGGGGTTGAACGGTTACAGAATTTGCAATGGTACAAAAGGAAATATGTAACATGATTGATTGACAAAAAGGAAGAAAATGTAGCGTATATTAAAGCAATTTCGCCACGCCTGTTTAATCCAAAAGGTTCAAGGAACTTGCCCTCGGAGGTTAGAAATGCTTCTCTTGCCTTGAGAACAGCGTCCCTATTTGAGGTGATGAGTACGAGAGGAACGAGTTCTATGTTGTCCATAGAATGGGCAGGAAGGGTAAAGTGATTTTAAACGAGGGTGGGCTGATCAATGTGTTACACTGCCAATTCGCCGTCACTCCGCTGCGTTTTGTACAAGTGGTCCTTGCATTACAGTTTACCCCACTGACATTACCTTGGGTATCTATAAAATGTTTAAGCTAGCAACCACGGACGATGATCCTGCTGGTCGGATCAATAGTGATCTATTAGCTTATCATAAAAAAATGAAGAATAGAAGGGCCTGATTACATGAACCGGGCTGGTCCGGTTAGCCGGGCTGCTTCGGTGTGCCGAGATGACTTTCAGCCCGGCATTACATGAGGCGAGCCAGCCTGGCTGATGGCTGGTGCAATGAAACGCGGGAGACCAGAGCGAGCTTGATTTTGGCGCGAAGAAGGCGCAAGTCGCTTGATCGCTACGGCGGGAAGTTGTAGTTTTCAAAACGGACGCTACAAGAATGCGGCGAATGATTGTAATTGCCTTTCCCAGCAGTTGGCTGTATTATAAGCTTATGCATTTATGCAGCTGGATGGACTTTTATATCCGTACTCTCGCTGGCTCAATAAATTAGGGACTTAAGATACACTACGGCGGGCTGCTACTACGGCTACTTGGGCCGTGAAGGACTAGGCTGACAACTCCGTTCCCTCCGCAAACCTCTAACAGATTATTAAAGATTTCGCCATACGGCAACGGGGAGTTCAGCATCTACGTGTCTTTACAAAAATGGGTACATTCGACTTTATTCTACTTTCATACGACAAAGGCTTGATTAATGACAATGATTTCCTTCTCTTGTGTCGATCTTACATCTCCCAAAACTTAGATTTGCCTCTCAGCTGCTTTTAGAACTGCTGTAATTCCAACAACAAAACAACCGCTTAAGACTCATATAAAAAGCTCGATTTCAGCACGGGTAGGGTGTTTGTACAATAATATAAGTCCGGAAATACAAAGCTTTCAATTCTGGTAAAATATACTTTGAACAGCTCAGCTTAGTAGATACGGACCGGTCAATAAAATATGCCGGACTGTCGATAGGTTTTTAAAATCGTTCAAATTTTCGGTACAAATGACAAAGAAACAGTTACCTTCGAACTGATTTTTATGATTGAATACTTTATCTTCGAACTAGGCTGTTCAAACAGTGAAAAAAGCGTTAAATTGAGAAGTAAACAGCAAGCTTATATTCACGTAGTGAAGAGTACGTGAAACTAGGCACTTTCCCGTAGTAGAATGCAAGACTACGGCGGGAAAGCCGTAGTGGAACACGCGGCGTGACGTCACCGGAAGTGATCTTCACTATTTGCCGCCGTACTACAGCCTCGCCGTACCATATCTTAAAGTCCCTAATAAGCCGGGCTGACCCGGCAAACGCGATTACATGGAAAAATCTCAGCCCGGTTAGCCGGGATCCCGGCACCGCGATAGCGAAATCTCGGCTAACCGGGCTGGCGCGGTTGTCATGTAATCACGAAGTTGATTTTTGTAGTGCTTAACAAACGTACCGAGATCCCGGCAATCTGACACCAACCCGGCTAACGGCTCCTGTAATCAGGCCCTAAAAGCAGAAACTGATACAGCGTTGGATTACGTTTTTAAAAGGTGTACCATATTTTAGCTGGCCAGACCACCCTTCCTCAGGTAAAATGGGAATTCACGGTATTTGACTAATATATTTCTTTGCAGATGTTAAGACCTGTCAGGATCAATTGTTCTGCCTCAGAGTAAAATTTGAACCCTGGCCACCGGTTTCAATTAGCTGACCCTGGCCACCTTGCCAAGCCTCTCCATCATTTTCATCGTTACCACTCCCATAATCCTGAATACCCTTACCACTCTAGGCAGCCCCGCAAACCTAGCCTCCTATGCGGACATTGCGTGACGAGCCCAAAGAATGTCTGCGTAGGAGGCTACCGCAAACCCGGCCACCCTGATTTTCCCGGCGAGCCACCCTTTTGCTTTCCATTATGCCAAAGATTCCGGAAAGTTAGGTCGGAATTCAAATAGAGAGGTCCGTCTTCGGCTTCTTCTGACCAGGATATTCGGGATCACCTCTAGAGGTGGTCCACATATTTCGGTCGGAATATTCCGACCGAAATTCGCCGTTCCATTTTTTTTTTACCATTTTTGCCCTTATTAGCGAATTCGGTAAAAGAATTTAAAATGACAACAGGCTTTTTTATTGGTTGGCCCGATTCAATCGGATAATGTCGTTCCATTTCCCTCAGGTATTCCCACTGATCTCTGACCGGTCAGTTTGGCATAATGGAAAGCACCCGTGGTCAACTTATTTCGGTCGGAATATTTCGACTGAAATTCGCCGTTCCATTTTTGTCAAACTGGTTCTTTGCCGAATTAGGGAATTCGGTAAAAGAATTTAAATTGACAAGAGTCATTCCTACAGGTAGGCCCGGTTTAATTGGAAAATGTCGTTCAATTTTCATCTCTGACCGGTCGGTTTGGCTTAGGCACGTTTCCCGAAAATCCCTGTCGCCGCGGACGGTCCGCCTCGCCTGCGTCGCCTCGACCGTCGCCTCGCTCTCACCCACCGGACAGTGGATCACCTCTGACCAAAAGCGCACGGGCTCAGTATTCAAGATGGCGGCGGATTTTTCGGAAGTTTTGTTGTGTGCTAACTGTGGACGTAAACAAAGATTTATGAAGCTCTGTACCGCCTGCAGAAAAGTATTTTATTGGTAACATTGATATATATTGTTTCTTACGAAGTATTGTTGGTTAGACTTATTTAAATTGCAAAAACCTGAAAAACCTTGAAAACCAAAACAACAAAATGAATGATGTCAAGTGTGATAAGCTCAAACAACCTGCATGTTTTATGACGGAATGGTTACCATCTTAGCAGATCAAGAGCTGTTAATGGGTCTCTAACAAATCTGTTGGCCTTTTAAAACAGCCCAAGAACGGCAAAGACTTTATGATTCATGATGATATAGTTCTTTTTATTTCCCTCCATTTCGATTTCATTGACCATTTTCTTTCATATAATTTCGATTTCAAATTAGGCTTTTGTACATTATGCTTTTATTTCCCCACTAAAATGCTCCACCTTAATGCTCCATTTTTTCCACTAAAATGCTCGGTTTCCCACAGAAATGTCACTAAAATGCTCGGTTAATGCTCATACATGGGGGTTTTAAATTTTCATAATTTTAACGTCTCAACACAATTAACAGTTCAAAGTGCTAAACAAAAACGTATACTTAATATAAAAAGTTAACAACAACGTATGTAAGAAATTAATACACTAAAAGATATTTTTCTGAATGATCTGTTGCTCTGTTAATCCCTTGTCCCCTTTCGATGACACTTGGGTGAACAGGTTAAGTTAAAGTCTTCATTTTCACATAAATAATAATGATTTTTTCTATATTCTGTGGGAAAAAATATTAATTTTCTGGGAAAATGCCACTAAAATGCTCGAATAATGCTCAATGCTTTTGCCTCACTAAAATGCTCGAAAAAATTCTAGCATAATGTACAAAAGCCTATTTCAAATATGACCTGGCACTTTATTTGATGACTAATATCAACTGCTTGTGAATATAGTTGTAAGAAATGCCAAGTATGTCACTGGCCATACCACAAACAAAGTTGCAAGGATATCAAATATACCCGGGATGTTGGAAGGAATTCATCTCTATCTTCTGTGACTTTTACACGATCGTCCTTTTTGGTGGATAACAATGGCTCACGTGAAGCACATAACAAGGAAGACACGTACATATCTGAGGAATGTTCTAACAATTCCTCTCTTAACAGTAACAATTCTGTAAATGAAGGAGAGTGGAACAAAGGTGGAGAAAAAACTTTTGACTCTAATAAGCTTAGCAATGCAATGCAACAAATCTGCTTGCCATCTTCACAAGAAGACAACAAAGCTGAAAATGTCACAGAGAAGGAAACTGTCAAAATTGTCATCAAACACAACAAAGTGAAGCAGGAACTCACAGTGTCAAAATCAGATAACGGTGACTCAATTTTACAGGTTATTTCAGATTCTGTTAGCATCCCAAAATCAAAGTTAAAACTTATCCATAAAGGTAAGATTACAACAAGGGATAATATAAAGGAGATGCTATTTGATAGAGCTTTATTTTTAGTATTTGGAGAAATTTCTGAAAGTGAAGAAGGCTTAGAGAAGGCAGACATTGACTTGATTGTTGGACAGCTTGGCATAGATAGAAATCTTGCTATTAGAACTTTAAGAAAGACAGGCAATGTTCTTGATGCTATAATTGAGATTGGAAATATGTGAAAGATGTGTTAAATAAAGCAAGTAAAATACTGCTAGGCCTGTTGGTTCAATCCTAGCCTGTCCTGGTGTATAGTTAGATACTTTCAATTAGTCATCATGAAACATTGGCACTAATTGCCAGGAACTTTTTAAGCAACCCTAAAAAGTTGTCAGAATTCATGTTTGGGGGATTGAATGAATTAATGAAAAACTTTATTAATTTTAAGTGTCTGTGTATTTAGCTAGAAGCTAATGGGGGACACTGTACTGTAAAATTGTTAATTGAATACTATATACTTACAAAATTATTACTTAAATAATAAATACTTACGAAATTTGTTGAAAAATATTAAAATAAAAAATACATTTGTTAAAATACTGTTAGCCTACGTCTGAATATTTACAAGAGTTAAAAATTTTTTCTAGATACATGTACTTACAAATTAAAAAAAAGCCTACGTCTAAATATCATCAGTTTACAAGTGTTGACTTGACACAAACCTAGTTTTACTTGTCATGCATATAATAGACCCTAAAATTAAACAATTAGATTATGAGCTCAAGATTTCTATCATGCATTATAGTTGGCCACTAAATTTTCTCTGATTGTGATTGGTTTAAATTGATCACATAACACGATAGTGTTCATCCATGGAGAGACACTATTTAAACAATAGAGTGTTTCTGTCGAGGAACTATCGGCTGATAGTTGCCCCGCGGAAATTTGATGTTCTTAAAACAAATATTTGCCCGAGAAACGAAGCTTCGAGGGCAAATATGCTAGTTTTAAGAACGTCAAATTTCCAAGGGGCAACTATCAGACCGATAGTTCCGAGACATAAACACTCTGTTGTCTTTATTGTTCACCACTAAATTTTCTTCCGCACGCTAATTCAAAAATCAATTAGACTTCAATTGAATTATTTTCAAGATTTCGAGACGAAAGCCGTGCAAGCCAAATATATTAAAATTTGTAAAAGAAAAAAGGCAAAAGTCTTAATACAATTTTAGTCATTTATTTTCTAAGAAACGCGCTTGTTTACAGCAAAATTTTCAC
The DNA here is from genome assembly GCA_019787425.1 of Platygyra sinensis. Classification (NCBI taxonomy): domain Eukaryota; kingdom Metazoa; phylum Cnidaria; class Anthozoa; order Scleractinia; family Merulinidae; genus Platygyra; species Platygyra sinensis. Next base: position 91,767 of record JAHPZR010000114.1, on the reverse strand, counting down.
GGACGACTACTATCCATCCGGGTATTTTCGGCGGACGGGCACTATGGGCTGATAGTGGCCCTTCGCGGATGAGCACTATCGCATCACATGGTCAATTTAAGCCAATAAGAATCGGATAAAATTTAGTGGTGAACTATAACAGCTTATAGTGCCCGTGTGCAGGAAATACCCGGATGGATAGTAGTTGTCCGTGAAAAGTTTTCTGTAAACAAGTGGGTTTGTATAAAATAAACAATCTAAATTGTATTGAGGGGGTTCGTCTGTTTTCTTTTTCAAATTTCACATTTTGCTCTCATGGTTTCATCTCAAAAAGTTAAAAATAATTCATTTGATTTTTGAGCAAGCACACGCATGAAAATTTAGTGGTGAACAATAAAGACAGTTGAGTGTTTGTCTTGGAACTATTGGTCTGATAGTTGCCCTTTGGAAATTTGATGTTTTTAAAACTAGCAAATATTTGGTTCAAGAACAGCAAATTTTGGCAGGGCAACTATCATCCAATAGTTTCTCGACCAGAAACACTCCACTGTTTAAATAGAAATCAAGAGAAAATCTCAATGTTTTAGTAGAAATCTACTAGCCATTCAAAACTTTATCTAAATCCTTTTCACAGATACTTTGAAAATGCTGAGAAGTGGTTGTCATTTTTTTCACAAGGACACACTGTTACACTAACGACTATCTTTTTATTTACACAGTTAAAATTTTATTTAGAAACAACTTTCCATCATTAGTTTTACATTGTCTCCTTACTGGATATGTTACAGTCTTTACTGACAGTTTCTACTTACAATGTTACATGTTTTTACCCATTGACTTATGTTACAGCAGAGAAGGATTATATTTTATTAATTTCCTTTCCAAACACCATTGCATTGTTTGCTGCAACCTATTTACAATCGATTTACTATATGACCTTTAGATCTATGAGTGTTATGAGACTTAACATTTAGATTTAGACCAACCTAAAAGCATAGCCCCTTGGCCAGGTTGTTCAGAGCCTGATTAAGCTAACCCAGTTAAAGGTAGAATTTTCATTTGCATTTTGTATCTTTGCAGTGAAGTTTTCTGTTTTGATGTTTTATAAACTCAAAACAAAGAATAGACTAAGGCGTCAACTTATAGATTTTTCTAGTGAATGCTAAGTTCTTTTACTGTGTGATGTATTATATATATAGTTACTATTTTAGTCAGTTGTAAATAACTTATGTATGTATTTTATTATCAGGAGATAAACTAGAAATGGATAACCTCTTTTATCTCCTTTTCACTTTTTGTATATTAGATTTGGGAATAAACAGTTATTATTATTATTATTATTATTATTATTATTATTATTATTATTATTATTATTATTATTATTATTATTATTAGCAAAAAAACATTTGTTTAGAAGAAAAAGTTATAATTCAAATAAATTTTAATCCTGGGTTAGTGTTAGCCGGCTTCCGAAAAATCCTTCCCTGTTTTCAACAAGTTAACCTGACATGAGCCCGCGAGCCAATCACCAGTGACTATCACAGAATAGATAGCAAGTAGCGTAGCCAATTAGAGAAGGGTATTCTTGATAGAACACTAATAGAATTGCAGTAATAATTGATAGTAAGTGGTACTGGCCATCATCCGAGAGCCACAAAAAAATCCAGACAGAAAGTACAGTAAGTTCACATCTTGAAGGTTCCTATCTTATCTTATTTGTGGCTTACTTTATATATCATGGATGATATGTTAAGGGTAAAATCTGCTTTTAACCCTAGTATTTGATAAGGCTACACTTATCTTAAGTTTCCTTGACATAAAGTAACGAACTGACAGAATTTACTATTCAAAAGCATTTCAATATTGAAAGGTTGGGAAGCACTTTTTTCCTGCCAGTATGACTAGGGTCCCCTGAGGAGAATAAACAATTATTGGATGAGGTTGAGCATGATATCATGAATTATCAAAACCGAGGTATGTGTTATCTGCCGAAGCCGAAGGCTTAGGCAGATAACACAGACACAAGGTTTTGATAATTCATGATATCATGCAAAAACCGAATTCAATAATTGTTCTATTATACATTTTTCACATAATTCATCTTCAGAAACAGAAGCAAAGTGTTCAGCCATTTTGGTTCTGAGGAGAACACTCCAAGGGGCTTAGTAACCAGGCAGACGTTGAACTTGACATGATAAATGCAATATCTGCAGCAGATATTGCATTTATCATGTCAAGTTCACAAGCTATTGTGAATTGATTGAATGCTCTCGACCAATCAGATTTTTCATAGTGAGTCTGATGTATAATAAATCTAAATATAAGGACTTACTGGACTAGGTGATAGAGACGTCTTTGGTCTGAAATGATGCTTGCTTTAAAATGAGCTCTTTAGTCTGAAATAACTTGTTTTGGAAGGGCATTGAAAAGCCATACATCAGCTGACATGAACTGTTGCTCTGGGCCGGGTTTGAAAGCTAACACTAACACTAACCCAAAAAATCCATTTTCTTGCATATTTTTTTTTCACTGCTTATGTTTTGTGCAGTTTTAGTTTATTCAAACTCAAGGCTGACAGAGGAGTAATATAAACAGAAAACCTCACCGAAAAGTTACAAAAAATTAGGCTTTGAACAGCCTGGCCCAGGGCATTAGTAAAAATTATTAATCTTCAAATTAAAAAGAACGAAAGAGAAAACCGAAGTTAATTAGATTTGATCAAACACTACTTACGAAAGCGCCATTGTAAATAGTCCTATATTTGAACCCAAGAGGCCTTATTTTCAGGATTTAAAACAATTTCCCTTTGTTATTGTACCATAAGTTCACTGATTATTATTTGGCTTATGCACATGCACCAAATTAAACTTTTGTATATTGTTGTACCTAATCATCGAGAAATCTATCTTTTTGATAAAAAAGCTTTTCAGCGAAACTATGGCCCATTTAGCGTCACGGCAGCAAAAATTTTAACCGCGGCCTTTTTTTAGTGAAATTTGGGGGTTAAAGGGCTATGCACTTGTCACTGGAAACCCCCACCCCCCAACCCCTACCCCGGGGAGACGTGGGGCATTAGACAGCTGAAGAAAAAAAAGGAAGAAAAAGCCCCCCCCTGAAGGGGAGAATTTTTAGTTTGATCCCCAACTAAAGGTTTCGATTTTTCAAAGATTGGTTAGCATTTAATAGCGAAATATATTTAGTCTTAATTTTCTGAAACACACTTTGGAAACACTGTGACAAAATTCTGCACAAAGGACAACACAAGCGCAATGAAATGGCAAAGAAAATAGTTTAAGGTGGTTCCTCAGTATTGCATTGCGCATACCTACTGCGCACGATTTTTGCGTCATTAGCGCACAATTGAGCGCGTGCACGTACATAACGAAAGAATTTTCCTCAAGCTAAGTTCGATAGCGAAATAAATGCTCGTTTTCTTTTAAACGGGGGTGGTAACCTATAGTTTTTTTTAATGCATAATAATAGTGTAAGTATTATCCTCCTTGATTTAAAAAAAGCTAAAAATTTTATTGGAAGGAAAAAAAGATATAGTTGAAAGACTGCACAAAACTGTTGCTCTGTGATGCAAATTATGACCGCGAAAAACAACGACTCTACGAACACTTTACGTCCATGCTGTTTTACATGTAAATGGTGTGATGTTTCCACAAATTTTTTTATGATATTGTTCTACATGCTTGATACTTTCTGCCTGTCAAGTTTTTCCCTAGTATTACTTTTATAAACTATGTTTCGAGCTACCGCCAAATGTAACCCGGACCAATGAATAACGCTTGTGCCCATGATTAGCACGATCAGTACAGGCCTAAATTAGGTAAGATTGACTCATCACATCTCTTAATCGAGAATGGTTACCTACCATTTTTATTGTTTCTTGTCGAAACAGTGCTTGGTACAGAATATTTAGGGAAAGTTTTAGAAAAATTCATTGGCAACTTTTGTTTCTTAGGAATCACCTTAACTCACTTTCAGAACCTGCCATTTTGAACAATCGACCATGTGCTTTTGACTAGAGTCTAGTTCCCGTCTTAAACAAAAAATGTCTAAAGTGAACTATTCCCCTACCCCCTGGGGGCTGGTAAGTCATCTAAGCACTTACAAATCCCCACGTATGTCCCCACGTCTCCCTTGTTTCCAGTGACAAGTGCATTAAGGACCAGGGGCTCATTTCTTGAAGGCGCCGAGAAGCTTTCCCACCCGGAAAGCCATAGCAATGTCTCTAACATTACGATCACAGAGCTATTTTATTCTCATATCCTTAATATGAACA
>JAHPZR010000114.1:72500-82500 GCA_019787425.1 Platygyra sinensis | reverse complement strand
AACAAAAAAATAATTATTTGAACGCTATAAAAAAAATAGAGAAATAAAGAAATACGAGATGACGTCTGCAAAAACAGAGCAATTGACCATTGCAACATTTCACTATTTGTTCTCCTGTGTGTAGGGTTGTCCACATTATGCTCACAATTTTCACTATTATGCTAATCCTTTATGCTCAAAAAATCTCACTATTACGCTCAAAAAGTTCCACTATTATGCTTAGAATTTTTTCCCCGGATCACTCATTTTTTTACCTAAAATAAAATACGATCGCTTGATATGCTTATATGTCCCAGACTCCCAGTCGCCCCACGTGGCCACGTCCGTTTCCTGTGGTGAAGGGCAGTCTAGGCCCTAGTCTATTGTCAAGTATATTTCTCCACAGGAAATCAGGAATCCCAATTTCGAGATTGTACCTAACTCCGATGTATTTATTTATTTTTGACATTTTGACATATTTTCGGGAATTTTTCTTACTATTATGCTGGCATAATGCTCGATGCTGATTCCTTACTATTATGCTCAAAATTATGCCGGCATAATGTGGACAACCCTACCTGTGTGCATTACATTCTCGTCCCAGACCCTCCGTTCTTTGGTCACCTCGTCAGTATACTGGAAATATAATACGAGTAGTCCTGGGAAGAGCATGTGGGTATTACAAACTACTGTACGTGAAAGTTGGTAAGTTGAACTATAAACTTGTACGAGAAAGAACAATGTACAACTGGCACTTTCAAATTGACAATTAATTGGTGGCCCATGCTAAGTTAAGGTAAGCCCAGTTAGAGATCGTACTGCAGCTTATAGGAGTATTTAATATAAAGAGGAATTAGGTAGACAATCCCCACGAAATAAATCTGTTAATGACTTTTTTTCTATCGGATTAGAACACAAGTAGAGGTGAAAGTCCAAGTGGTTAACTCCAAAAACAATTAGCTATGACTGATTTAGTAGCAAAAAAATGTCGACATCCGCAGAGATTATAAGAAGCGGAGCAAATCGATCATCATAAACTGAGTGACTGGACAGTTACTTTGTTGTTACACTCAATTTTTCGGAGATCGCGGGCTTTGTTATGTGTGGGAAAGGGTAACAAAGCAATTGGATTACAGATAACGTATTCTACGAGTTTGTTCTGTTTACTTATTGAATAGAGTCCGGTGTTATCACATATGATTATTAAATAAAGACCTGCTGGTTCTCGCAAGGGAATACATCTATTATTCTTAAATCAATCAGTGGTAAGTCTTTCTTTATAAGAACGCCACGAATTGTTCATTTAATGATTTGACCAACAGTTTTGATCCAGCGCGAGCTTGGTTCTATTTCTTGTAAGTTCACCCGGTTAGTTGCCATATTGAAATCTCTCAAAGGGATTACTAAAGTATTTTGTTGGTATTCAAAGTTCAGACAGGTTAAAATAACTCTACAGCCACTATCCACATAGACAACAAAACTATCATTTGGCAAGTCATTAGTAAGCAATGATTTATGCCGAAGTCGAACAACAACTCTAGCATGGATCATGCGATAAAAGTTTATGTTTCCTCGGCAGAAAACAGCTCGGAGTATTTGGAATCAATATCTACACAATCAACTGGAAGCGAGGACCCTGGCGAAAAACTGGACGAGGATGCACTTGTTAATGAAACTTTGAGACAATTATCTGAATCGCCTAGCGATACAGATGACGACGAAGTTTTCACCAAAACTGAGGATATGGGAGAGAAAAACATTCCTAAAGAAATGGAAAATGGAGACAAGAATAAGTCGCCGTCTGCATTGGCACAGGTTGCTCGCACACTACAAATGGCAAGTTCATAGTTAAATCGAACTCGTGCCAACAGCGACAAACAAGCCCCCCGCGTGGACCCTTTCCTCGAAAAGCTAGAAATGGCCGGTCCGTCTCATGTTACGCGAGACAACAACTTTACTGATTCTTCCACTTCGTCAATTTTTGTAGATCCTTCCCAGTCTTTCCATTTCTACTGGTTGATTGTTGTTACGATTTGCGTGTTGTACAACTGGATCTTCATCATTGCTCGCGCGGCATTTACTGACTTACAAAGTCGTTCCACAGTACTATGGCTTGTTATTGATTACGTGTCAGATTTAATTTACGTGGTGGATATGGTGATACAGTTTAAGACTGGTAAGTAGTTACTGGCATGAGATAACAACATCTGAATGTCTAAATTCAAACAGGTCTGGAAGCTAAAGTATATTTTTGTTTAATAACTGATGTCTTTTGTAGTCCGTAACTTCCTACTCAAATGCACTATTGAACCATTTCACAGCCAAATTAGCATTCTAAACAATGTTAAGTTTGCCGAAATAACTGTTTCTGCCTTCCAGAGCATTCCTGAAAAGTTATTCGTCTTAGCTTTCTTATGGGCGCTAACTGACTCAAGTACAAAATATGTGTCCGCTATAATCAAGTCATTTATCTTTTGCTTTGAGGAAACAATACTAAACTTTATTTCAGCGATATCGACCACCGTTGAATTGTTACAAAACAAACATGCTTGAAAATGTGCAATACTTTCGCTCTTTGATGTCTGATCTGCAGTGATCGAACTTACATTGTTAAAGATTGTCTGGAAAAAAACTTCGCGGCAGTCAAGATAGGCTAATTAAAGAGTAAATCAAAATAAAAATCAACTCAGTGGTAAACTGAAATGAAGGTTCCATGCAATTTAACTCTCGCCTTTTAACCCTTTCTAAACTAACTGAAGAAATAGTTATGTAATGCGGAATATTACCTTGTTTGTTATAACTGTTCTTGGTAGCGGACGGGTATTTACAATTTTCTGTTATAATTCAATTAATTTGTAATATTTTGCTTCCAGCTTAGTTTATGCAGTCAGCACTATACACGGCAAATGCAAACTCAGAAGACTGGTAAACTTTTAACAGAATTTGCTATAAAGGTTTATGGCGCATATGATTTAGTACCTAATGCAATTTAGCGACATATATTGTGATGTTTCCCAGATATTTTCCGGGAAACAGGAATTACAACTTGGCAACTATATTGTTGCTGGTAAGTCTTCTTAGAAGTTAGCATTCCTTTTAAGACTGAAAACACTCATTAAGTAGCCGTGTTGGCACACATGTTAGGTGAAAATGGATTGTCTGGGTTGCACTTCTGTTAATCGGATTAGCAGTCAATTTAGGTTGGCAGGCTCATTAGTGTCTTTTGTTGGACAGGAAGATTGATTGCTGTGGAAACAACACACGTAACAATGGAACACATTCACACAGATGGACAAAGCACCCACAATAGCTCCTATTGAACAAATATAGTTTGGAGAGGCACAAAGATTTCAACAAGATTATGTAATGTGTAATTACCAATATCATTCATAGACGGGTGCTTTTGTTTTCACTGTACTGTACATTAGCTTAGACAAACATGCGCCCTTCCCCTAAGCTGTTAAAGGACTCATACAATCAATAATTGAATGGTAATAGATAATTAGGCGCCAGAACTCTATCATTAACCCGCTGGATAAAAAGAATGCGCTCGTTTTAGCATAATTTGGCCCATTCTCGTCCCCAGTTTTAAAATGTCGTTACTTGTAGCTCTGTACAGCCCCGAAAATTATGCGCAGCAGACTTGAAACTGACTTCAAAGATATTGAAATAGATTCTTAAGTTCTGCCAAACCGGTTATAACCTGATAGCTAGGTTAAGAGAATAAAGAGGATCATCAACTTTCAACATCGCCCCCTTACCTCTTCAGTGACTATTTCTTCCACACTGACTGAGTTTTCGATCCTCGTCTCCTAAGTAATTAGTTAGAATGATCACTTTGGTTTAGTTTTTAACTAAAAACCGTTCTAAACTAACCTAAAACTATGAAATTTTCTTGACTAACGGTATTTATTTTCTTCTCAGGCTATATGGCGCATGGAATTCTCGTCAGAGATCCCAAAAAACTGCATCAAAACTACATGCTGAAAGCGACTTTCAAAATAGACTGCTTTTCAATCCTTCCACTATACCTCTTTTATTTTGTTGGAGGAATCAATATGGTTGCACTGAGGCTGCCACGCTTGCTTCGGCTGCATCGCCTCTTGGAGTTAAGAAGCACTACAGAAACCCTCTCGCGTTTCCCAAATTTTTTACGTCTCTGTTTCTTGGTTGCTATGGTTTCGCTTATCTTCCACTGGAATGCGTGTTTTTACTTTTTTCTCTCAAGATGGATTGGATTTGGTTCGGACGACTGCATGGGTATACCCAAAACTCACAAAACCGGGCTTCGATTCTCTAGCGCGACAGTACCTCTTCAGCTTGTATTGGTCATCAAGAATGCTTACTACTGGAGAAACTGAAAACCCGCCCCAGACTAACGAAGAGATCCTCTTTGTAACTATCGATCTCACAGTCGGATTTTTTGTGTTCGCCGCCATAGTAGGTCAGTTTGGAAGTATGATAACGCACATGTTACTGGTACGAAGGGAATTCCTTGGACAAGCCGAAGCAGTGAAGCAGTATTTAGTTTTTCACAGGATAGGTGACGATTTACGAAGGCGAGTCGTGGCGTGGTTTAATTACATGTGGGAAACAAAGAAGTCGCCTTTAGATCGCGACAACATTCTTTGCAAACTTCCCCACCCTCTTAGAACTGAAATAGCTGTGCAAGTGCACTTGAAAACATTAAAAAGAGTATAAATTTTCGCCGACGTTGAGCCTGGTCTACTAAAGGAAATCGTGGTGAAACTTCGCTCGCAAGTTTATTCTCCTGGCGATTACATCTGCAAAAAGGGTGAGCCGGGAAAAGAGATGTACATAGTGAGCAGCGGTCGACTGCAAGTTATGCAGGACGATTCTGAGACCGTGATCGCTACTCTACATAACGGAAGCTACTTTGGCGAGATAAGTATTCTGAATTTATCCAATACTGGAAATAGACGGACTGCGAACGTTCGGTCCGAGGGATATTCAGAGCTACTGTGCCTGTCTAAAGAAGATTTACTCGAGGCATTGACCGAGTATCCCGAGGCTAGAAAGTTGCTTGAGATACGCGGGAGAAGGCTCCTTCGGAGATCGCGATAACAAAGCCCGTGACACCTTAAAAAATGTCCTTCTCAGAGGCCGTGATCACTTTGGTCAGCACAAAACACCACTGAATAAGGGTATAACGAGGGCTCACCGGACGACTTTAATGTTTCCTAACAACATCTCTTTTGGAACGAATTGCACATTTACTCAATCAATATTCACCCTTCCAAACAGTCAGTAGAACCAGGAGCCATACTGATTATGGCTCCTGGTAGAGCGTATAAAACAGGCTTATCATAAGGTTATCGCATGCATCTTGTTCCCTCTAAACCGGCACTTAACCAGAGCAACGGTGTAACAAGTAACGAAGTAACTGAAAACCGAGTAACGGCCCAATCCACAAAATTAATGCTTTATTAATGTACTCTAGTTTTTCTTTTTATAGTTTACTGTTAAGTATTTGCTTCATCTAGGTTCCAGACCCCTTGCCACTATTATATATCAAGAGCTTTTGTAGATTTGAACGGGTACTTTAGTCGGAAAATGTATCTGAGTAACATACGAAAGGTCTTAATTAAAAGAATGTACAAGTTCAATATCTTTATCGCGTTTCTTATTTTTCATCAAACAAATATCAGGCTAAGCATTTTTCTATTGATTCCAGTGATTTCATTTTCACATTGCGCTTCTTGTTGTAGAGATACTAAACCAAAGATGGGTAAATAAAATGCAGAAACTAGTTTCAACTGGCTATTTTTGCAGGGGGTTCTCTTAACTTAAAAGGAATAAAATATTTTGACGTACTGTTCTGCCATGATCATTTTCTTACCAAACTCAACACTTGTGTCAACTTTGAGCGAAATTAGTGATTTGAGCTATATTGCCTCCTGCTTGGTTTTTTCAGTCGTAGACACACTCTTAAAGAAATATTAAATTTGTTACACCTGCTAACTGAGCAAAAGGCTCAGGAACAAATTACTCAGTGACGTCATGAACGTTTTCCACCAATCAGGGTGAGAGGGAAGAGGACTGGTTACAAAGCTCGCTCAGAGGTACGTGTTGTTACAACGCAAAGATTTCGCATTTGTCAAGCTCTCAGTTTTCCCAATCTTGAGTATCCCTAACAATAAGTCTCTCTCGATTTCAAGGTAATTTATAAAAATCGCAACAAAAAAGTCTCAGAATCCGCTTACTTGCAAGAGGTCTCGACAACAGCATAATATTTCTCCTAAGACAAATAATTGCTGTTGATTAAATGACTCATTACCATAAAGAGAAGTTTTGAATTTAGTGTCGTAAAACCAAAACCAAAGTAAACACTCTAGCCAATCACAAAAGACACAGACTGTCCAATAAAACCAAGCAAATCACGGAGTTATCGCAAAGCGCCGGAAAACGTGAAAGAGCGATTCATGGTCGGGTTTGGTTTTAATTTCTGATTGGATGAAACGGTGGGGCGAATTTTTTAAATTAATCGCGCGGCGTAATGTAAAATAAGTCAAAACTCTTGATTGCATAGACCCTTTGCATAAATGGCGCCTAAATTTGAATAACAATACTTGGTACATCCTTAGCCTCACATTCATGTTTCAAGACAAAGGAAATTTCACATGAATGTGAGGCTAAGGATGTACCAAGTATTGTTATTCAAATTTAGGCGCCATTTATGCAAAGGGTCTATTAACCGATGTGTCAAGCGTTCGTTAATGTCAGATCGTACACAAGTCTGTTCATGTGCGTGTGCGGTGCACACTTTTTGCGTCATGTAATTTCCTGAAATGAGATTTAAAAACTGTGATTTGGTGTCCCTAACAAATTAAACTCAACCACGTTTGGGTCAATATTCATAAGGCCATGCTGAATTGGCTACTTTGTTAAGTTTATGTGGTGCACGCTTTCATAAGTATATCAAGTCCTTTTAGTAATGGTAATAGGACTGAGTGGAGTCCAATTCGGTCTGTAATCATACGAGTGATAACAAAATCGGACGACCGCGCAGCGGGAGTCCGATTTGTTTATCACGAGTATGATTACAGACAGAATTGGACGACACGAAGTCTTATTACCAATTAATCATAAAAATTACAATTTCCGAGAAAAGGAGAAAAGAAGAATAGCAAAGGTATGAAATAAAGGGAAAATTTGCATTTAAGGACGTTCGCGCCCAAAAACTTCCCACGTACAGATTTTTTTAAAACTTTGACTGCAGGTAGAAAATGATAAGATTAGATGAAAAGCGTAAAAAAAATCGGGGGTCACCGAACTCGTTTTGAAGATAAGGCGCATCACAGATCATAGCATTTCTAGGATTTCCAGCCACTGAGGCGATTCTGGCGGGATTCATTACTATCTGCATATATTTAATTTGAAGAATCATATCTAAGTTATGTGTGTTTCACACAGCATATATAGGCCTATTTGATAGATCTTTGCTACATATGCCATTAAATCAGCTAGAATTAGCCTTAAAAAATACAACTTATAAGTTACGCACACCTGTATCCATGTACCAATTCGACCCGATTTGAATAGTATATGAGAAATAATTAAAACTTCCCACGTACAGATTTTTTTCGTTTTTTAGTATAATGGAAAGAATCAGAAAAGGAAGTGATCTGCCGAAAAAAAAGTGGGGGTCACCGAGCATCCAACAAAAATATTCGCACACAAAGTTAACGCAAAGGTCATGCGCGCGCTTGAAAATGACGTGGCACGCGCGTGACCAATGAATAGCGTGCGCACTAGAGATGCGCAGTAGCAATGGGCGCGAACGTCCTTAATGTCGCTCTGAAATCGACAACAGTCAAAATGGATTTGCTGGTTGCCAAGTGACGAGCGAAAAACAAGTCTTATGTCAGTCAAAAACGCAACCATGCATGAAAAACGCTCAACTGCGCAGAACTTTGCGGAATTTGGTTAAAATTCCGAACGCTTGCCAGGGCAGTTTTTCCAGCAAGATTCAAGGTTTTTAAGCTGAGTCAATAGACAGCTCTCTTCAAGTTGTAAACATCAGAGCCAGAGTCAATTATGATTCTTCGTTTCCTTGGCTTTTTGGAACGGGGATTTTCTTAAGTTGCTGGTGTTTGTTTTAACACACTGAACTGTTTATTGAAAATTTAAAATGGCGCCGAGAGATTTTTGTAGCCATGCTGTATTTGGACGACGGCATACCGGTGAATTCTGCCACATTCGCTAATGAAGAAACTTGATTTGAACTGATTGGAACTGCTGGACGAACATTCTCCTACAGCTGGTGGATTTGCTGAAACTGCAGGCACCGAACTGTGCAAAGGGAATGTCGAAGAAATCGCAAATATCGAGCTGGATTGTACAGGCACGTATCCGCTAGCAATGTGAAACAATTCTCGTCTTTCACTGGCAGTTAAATGCATTAATGTGTTTGGCTTTACAACGTTCTAGCTATGCTGCCATCCATGATTTAGTTGCTCGAGCGATGTTTTTGGAGGCTGTGGTTTTACTACTATTTATTTCTAAAATTTCTCCGTCTGATCATGATACAAGGGGAAAACTTGGCTTGGCCTACTGTCATTGTTCCTGTATTTTGATTTTGTTGAACAAAATGAGGACTTTCGAGGGAGGAAATACTAGCGTACTGTGCAGTGGTATTACAGCTGGGTGTATGTTTACCTCCGTTTGCCGCGGTTGTTGCGAAGCGATAAACAATGCTGTGAATGGCTGAACTTCATCTGAACATGTTAACATATCCACAAAGGAACTCGTCTGGATAGTTCGCATAAACATTTGTGCCATAGGATAAAATAATTCACTTCTGTCTTCTAAAACATAATCATTGTTCAAGGGGAAAAAATTCTCCATTTTGAAGAAGGCCCCAATTTAGGAGTTTGTACACTTGTTTCTATGGTGATTGAAACCAAGGTTGTGATTGGTTGATTTAAACCACAACTTTAAATGTGATTGGTTAATTTTAACTACATCTTTGAATGTGATTGGCTTACTGAACTGTCCGATAACAAACTGTCCGATAACAAGGTGTCCGATAACAAACTGTCCGATAACAGCTTGACAAGTGAATTAGTGAGAAATAGGAGTTTTTTAAACCAATCACAATCGAGGAAATTGTAATTTTTATGATTAATAATGGAAAAATAGCGCTCTGAATAAGATTTTATTAAACGCGCATATCGAAGACTCGGTTTGTTCTTTTAAAAGGCAAGGACTTCACTATTACTACTACCATGTGCAAACTTTGGAAACTATGGACGATTTTTAAATAAAAGTACTTGTGTGCAGCACGCAGCAACAAGTCACGATCTCGTACAACTGAGTTTATTAATCGACCGGCTTCGTCTGCTAGTGAGACTTCGGCAGCATTAAACTACATGATACAAAGATAGAAATTATTTTATACTAAATCTTTGGAGTGCAAAGTACGCTTCTTCTACAGGATGTCAACAACAAAACACCGACAAAAAAAATACTATCCTGCGCTAGAAGATATGCAATGTAAGCGGAGTCCCACGAGGATACATTTACTCTTTCTTGTATTCTTACATATTTTGTCGGCTTGTCAATATCAAAAGCTTTTGTTAATTAAAAAAAACAACTAGTGTTTGAATCAAGTGATCAAACTGGAAACTGTAAAATTATATAGTTACTGATGATTATCAGGTTCATAATTATCACAATCTGTGTCTACTATCACATTGCAAAAAGTCAGAGACTAGAAATTAAGTTGCTCGGCTGCTTGGAGTTACAGGGGAAAGAAGTGAAATGCAGCAATAAGAAAATTCATTTCGTCGTTACCTTCACAGATTTCGTCTTCGATTACATCTCAAAATGTAACTGCGCTAATTTGATTTTGCAAACGAACTAGATTATACAGATATCAGTTAACATTAATTAACGTTTGTTGCCTTTAAAATCCTATGAATATAGTTTCTAAGTATTCATGTTAAAAATTCAATAGTGCTATACATAGGGCTTTTTTTCTGTACTTGCACTTCTCTAA
>JAHPZR010000114.1:62500-67500 GCA_019787425.1 Platygyra sinensis | reverse complement strand
GAAGAAGAGGAAGATAACGAAGACGAGATCAAAGAGAACGCCGAAAATGAGGAAAGGGACGCCATGTAATAGTTTCATGCCCCTCCCATTAAATTTCTAGGTGAAAAGCCCTTGGAAGGAGGTTAGTTCCAATTCAGGACTCAAGTTATTGGTCTCAGTTTAAATGCGCTTGACAAAAACATTAATGCGAATCTTCAGAACGCATTCAACTTGCCCGAAGCACTAACGAGGGGCTAATTAACAACTTGGATGAGAAATTCGCTAAAGAAATTGCAAAAGTCTGGTCCGAAATTGGCGACATTAAATCCAATCTAACCAACAGAGACGGATCACGGCCACTGCAACAAGACTGAACTAGACGAACTTCGACTCGAATGCACAACATCTTGACAAAGAAAAGGCCAGTCTCCTTGAAGTATTTAAGCAGCCAAACGAGGGTGGTGTGAATAATGTCCAGCTTATTAACACCTTACGACAAGAAAATAAAGACCTTTCTCAAGAAATTTGCGTGTTGAAAATGCGACTTCAAGAAAGACAACAACACACTAAAAAAGATCACCGAAGAACGGGATTCCTACAGGAAAGTGCTCCAAGTCATGACCAAGGAACTAATACACCTTATTCCAAAATGGCCGCCGTTTAAGTATTCTTTTGTTTACTTGCAAATTAGCCCTGGTTGCCTCGTTCTTAAACTTGAAATTCAAAAGAATATCTTCCCTTAAACGAGGCAACAAGGGCTAATTTGCAAGTAAACAAAAGAATACTAAAATGGCGGCCATTTTGGAATAAGGTGTATAGATACAGCGAACACTTTCCGCGAAGAACAGCAACGACAACGATCAACCGGTCAGAAAGAACCCGATTATATTCAAGACGACACAACTGCAATGGCAATGAAAAAAAAAAAAGATCTCGAGAGAGAATGGAATGAGGTGAGGCGCACTCCAAAGCCGATCCAAGAAATTGACACACTTATTGTCGATGATTTATTATTTCAGGCATCATTTCCAGGAAGAGCAAAAGGGTAGGCTGTAAAATAGCTGCCCCAAACAATGAACTTAGATCTATGTGTGTGCAAATGAAATGGAGATTTGTTAACAACGACCGACTAAACGAGACTTGTCTAAATGGTAGCAGACTGCACGTAAATAACAAAGGCTCTGCTTATCTAGCTACTAACTTCCTCAAAGCGTTAAATACAACCACTGCTAGTAAGGATAACACCAGAGATGCAAGAGGGCCCAAGGATAAGTATCAAATTTTCGGAAGACCAAAGCTCTTCTTGCCACTTTAATACAAGGCCTTCTGTGACGGCATAAATGATTCCTCTGATTATTCTTATCCCGCTGTAAATACCCGCAACCAACTAAATTATAAATGCCAAGTTCGTCCAAAATCCCCAAATTCATTTCGAATATTACCCATGTGCAGGCAAATTTGGGCATTCAATTAACTATAGGATATAAAATAGCCGCTATAAACTTGGCCAGTCTGTATAAGCATATAGACCCTTTGCATAAATGGCGCCTAAATTTGAATAACAATACTTGGTACATCCTTAGCCTCACGTTCATGTTTCAAGACAAAGGAAATTTCACATGAGTGTGAGGCTATGGATATACCAAGTATTGTTATTCAAATTGAGACGCCATTTATGCAAAGGGTCTATTGACCAGCTGAGGATCTGTGTGCTGCTCAAGACGATTGACATACTGGCTATTAACGAGACGCATTTAGACAGCTCTATTCTAAACGGTGAGGTCAGTATCCCTGGATGCACCCTTGAGAGAAAAGATAGAAACAGATCTGGTGGTGGGCGTAGCTCTCTATATTACGGACTCGATAAATTGTAAGCGTCTAAATGATCTCCCTGAGGCTAACATGGAACTAATCAGTATCCAGGTGTCAAAACCCAGGGTGAAACAATTTATTGTGTGCACTTGGTATCGGCCTCCTGGGTCCACAATTAACATGATGGATAGATTTGAAGTTGTACTGTAAAAATTGGACTCATATCAAATGGAAATAGATGTTATTGGTGACATTAACTGTATTGTTGATGCAACGCCACCATACTGCAGCACACAAAAATTACTAGATATCTGTGAAACTTAACAATACAGTTAATTAATTAATCAGCCAACACGCATTACCCAGCACACATCCTCTATCATTGATTTATTTTTAACTAATAGCCCTTCGTACTTCTCGGATATCGGAGTCTCTGACATTGGTTTGAGTAATCACTGTCTCGTGTATGAAGTAAGAAAGATTTGTATCCCTAAATCTAATCCAAAGATAGTAATGAACAGATGCTTTAAGAACTTTTCTCATGATAATTTTCGACGTGATTTATTAATGGCCCCTTGGAATCTGATTGAGCTGGGATATATAGAAGATATTACACGGTGGCGAGAAGATAAGAATTTTATATGAAATAATAATAATAATAATAATAATAATAATAATAATAATAATAATAATAATAATAATAATAAAACAATAATAATAATAATAATAAGACAATAATAATAATAATAATAATAATAATACAAGATAGCTCAGAAAGATACCGAGCCATATCATATTGTAATCACTTGGCTCAGGACACAGATTTCGTTTGAATTCTTAAGATCGGTACATGCATGCGTTAGAGGTTCGCGAACGCCGTTTCGTAGCAAGATAGAGCAATCATTAGACTGTAAAATAAGTGTAGCTAGTGCGGATATCTGAAATACGCGGTCTATATGCTTTTATACTTAGGGCTTTTAATGGACACTGGTTTAGCCGTCATTAGCATAATTCGATTGTATGTTTTTAATATCTCTGGATCATGGAATTCGTAATTTTATAGAAATTTGAACTTTTATTATCAATTATACCCTACTCTGTTCTTTTAGCCTTTTTAATCTTGTAGGTAATTATTGTGAAATTTCAATAAAGTTTTTATAATTAATGATGATAATAATAATAATAATAATAATAATAATGATAATGATAATGATAATGATAATGATAATGATAATGATAATGATAATGATAATGATAATGATAATGATAATGATAATGATAATGATAATGATAATGATAATGATAATGATAATGATAATGATAATGATAATGATAATGATAATGATAATGATAATGATAATGATAATGATAATGATAATGATAATGATAATGATAATGATAATGATAATGATAATGATAATGATAATGATAATGATAATGATAATGATAATGATAATGATAATGATAATGATAATGATAATAAACCAATGTTTTACGAGGAGGCCTCCAATCACCTAGTGGTTGTTCTCAGGAGGGTCCTCTAGAAAATAAAAGTCTAAAACATACATTAAAGTCTAAAAATACACAAAAGATAGAAGTTAAAAACGTAAGGCTACAAGTAAGGTTTAAAACTAGAACTAGTGCTAAAAGTCTATCGTAAACTAAGGTTAAAAATGATATTTGAGTGGCAATTCAACAAAAGCAAAAGGCGGGAATCGTGACGTCATTGAACGATACGACACTCGCAAAGGTGACATACGGAAAATACGCCACTCGGGTCCCGGATGAAGTGGCGTATGGAGTCTACGAGTAGTTAAGTTCCCCGTAAAATACTCTCTTCCATATAATAAATGGCAACTAATGTTCTTAGAAATTGCTGATTATCATGCACCACTAAAGAAGAAGAGAGTAAGACGCATCTCTTCTCCTTGGATTACTCTGGACCTAAAAATGCTAATGTTCCATGCAAATTGACAAACTTAAATAGAATAGCCTCAAGTTTCCCAACAGATGTAAATTGGACTTCCTATAAACACTTAAGAGAAAATCCCAGCATCTGTCCTACATCTAGCGGCAAGTCGAAATTTTTTTTTTTTTAGATTTCGCTCATGGTCCCAGGTTTTGTAATGTATTAAGTACCATTTATCAAGGTACAGTTTGTTTGCGAAAATGCCTTTTTATTTTCGAGATATGGAATGTACACTCGGAATGACTATAATATGCTAATTTTGAGGCCATAATTTAACACCACTTTCGTGACCTACTGTAACAAAACTAAACAAGCTACAGTATCAGTTACAACTCAAAGTTGATGTATAATGTCTACTTGTCCATATTTATCATTATCCGTGGATTTGCTACCGTTTCAAATTTGTAACGGATTTTTATACGGACCATACCATTTTCTCATTAGGAAAGTTACCTCGTAACAAATTGAATTTTAACTATGTGCGACGTGATAGAATTGCTTCATTGTAGAGTATGTACAACTAGAAATGACAGTTGTTGAACGTGTGTAAAAATTGGTTTGTGTAATTGAGTTGTTTTTGCTCGAGAGACGGTTCAATTCGAAGAAAAATTCAATTTAAAGTAGCTCTGAAATTGACAATGATGGTTACATAATTACTTTACAAATTTAAATTTAACAGTCGCTGCTGACAGCAGTATCGCGCATTTAAAAGCAAGACCGAGAAAATACAGAAAACAATCTCATTGGTTTTAGAGTGAATTCGAAAACTCCAGCGTGTGTTCATCGATTATGACATTATATTCCTCCCTAAGTTTTCGTCTGTTGTGTCACGCAACGCAGACTTTCATAAACAACAAGTCGCATGTTTTAGATTTGACGTGTTTCCTGGCGAACTCGTTTCTAATTCTGCACTGATCAGCGTCACATTTTTGTCTTTGGTTTCTGTTTCCGGCAATGTTTTTGAGCAGACTCCTAGTTGTATTATTTTCCGGTCGAGAAGAAATGCAAAAATCACTTTGTGTAACTTGACATCAACAAACGTGCTTATATCAAAAAAGTTATCACCGGCAGTAAACTTTTAGAAACACTACAAACACGCCAGTGGAGGAATTTGAAGTGGAATCTGCATGTTTCGAATCTGTTAGTCGAGGATCGATATTACTAACCAACGAAGGAAACGGCAATTTTGTTATCTTTTACAGTATCAGAGTCAATAAGTTAATTATAAATAAGGATTGTA
>JAHPZR010000114.1:52500-55000 GCA_019787425.1 Platygyra sinensis | reverse complement strand
TTGAATGCGTCATGTTTATAAGAGCGACGTAAGTGTTGCAATTTTGGAGACTTGATGACCTCTAAAACACTGGCTTCGATCGACTGAAAATCGTACTGTTTGGACCTGAAGTTTTGAAGCCGCGGGAAGCAAGGCGGAAGGAAACATATCATACAATTACCGATTTTACATTGTTAAACGTTTTAAGTCGTAACTCGAAATAACCAAAGTAAATTTTTCTCAAAGTGTGCAGTGAAGAGAAAAGGATGTGTTCCCTAAGCGGTCCGCAGATAATGTTACGCCGTCGACACTATTGCACAGAATCTTTGTCACACTGCTGATTTCCAAACCTTCGAAAATCTCTGTGAGCCTAACAATTTTGTTCTCATGTAATTCTAAAGGATTAATCTTCGACTTTTATCTAAATCGAAAGAGAAATAGGTGATGGTTGGCGGCGTACAGTTGCCATCCTATTTACATATCACTCAGACATCGGTCATATTATAAACGCTTCTTATCATCAGCGATCACACAACTTTGCCGGTTATGTTATAAACACTGCGGGATTGGAAGATAGAGGTTGTCGGTAGTATTTCTACAAATTGCTGGTTACCCGTTTAAAGTGCCGCTATGATCAAATTTTTACCTCTTGATTTGTTAAGTCTATCACATAGAATTCTCTGAAAGAATGAAAACGCCGTTTACCGTTTGCAAATACCTGCATTAGTTTCGGAAATAATTAAGTTTGAAAAATGTGTACAATATGCAAATGAGATGAGTGATGATGTTATAGACGTCATACAATCAACCCAATATTACATCAAGTATATAAATAGAGCTATCTTGGCCAATTTGTAGCGTAGACCATTGAAATTTGGTAGGCTAATAGTTCTACAGAAAACACACTTACAGCTGTTGAAAATTTTGTTCCCATGGCAACTAACTCTTTTCCTCGTTTGGCTACTTAAATACTTTAAGGAGACTAGCCTTTTCTTTGTCAAGATGTTGTGCATTTGAGTCGAAGTTCGTCTAGTTCAGTCTTGTTGCAGTGGCCGTGATCCGTCTCTGTTGGTTAGATTGGATTTAATGTCGCCAATTTCGGACCAGACTTTTGCAATTTCTTTAGCGAATTTCTCATCTAAGTTGTTAATTAGCCCCTCGTTAGTGCTGTGGGCAAGTTGAATGTGTTCTGAAGATTCGCATTAATGTTTTTGTCAAGCGCATTTAAACTGAGACCAATAACTTGAGTCCTGAATTGGAACTGACCTCGTTCCAAGGGCTTTTCACCTAGAAATTTAATGGGAGGGGCATGAAACTATTACATGGCGTCCCTTTCCTCATTTTCGGCGTTCTCTTTGATCTCGTCTTCGTTATCTTCCTCTTCTTCTTCCTCCATTTCTTCTTCGTTGCCATCCCCTTCTTCCTCGTCTTCGTCGTCTTCTTCTTCCTCCTTGTTTGTGTCTCCGACCTTTGAGCCATAATCTTCAGGGGGTCTGAATGGGGGGCTCCAGATGTCGGTTGTCGGTTAAAATTTCATAATTTTGTCGGTTAAAATTTTCGGTTTTTGTCGGTTGTCAGTAAGTCTCAGTTAATAATTAAAAATGCAAGTTAATTATTTACATTTGTTGTGTAATTAAGACTTTAAACTCTGGACGAGGTGTAAAACGTGTAATAATTGATTATTTGATTACACTTAAACCTCGTTAACTCCGTTTTGGAGCAACGTGATCGTCTACTCCACTATTGTTCGAAAATTTAGTATACCGATAAAATCTCCAGAGGTTTTATGCTAGATGTGAATTTCTTTTCCTGTCCATTACAGGGCATCGAAGTAAATTAAGAGATGCAAATTAGACAACTCTAGCCCTTGGGAGACATAATTTTGTTGGCTACGAAAGTCTTTATGTTTCCCAAGATTACTCTTTATAGTTATTATTCAACGGCTCTCGTGGCTTTCCTGTGGGGTTTCTTTGGGAGTTTTCCAGACATTTCACTGCTATATGTATCAATCTACACCGTTTAATGACATTTTATTGATTTTACAACTATTATCACCTCTTACCGTCACATGTCGAGACGCACAAATGCACGAACAGCTCTGCCGGATCGTCTAACACACGCACTGTTGACAAGCTCTGAATGTTCTTCAAAATCTGATTCTTCGTTCAACAACGAGTTCTGGTACTGCAATCACTGATAATACATTGTTTTCTTCAGGGAATCGAAGTCTCTCTTCAGACTCGTTGACAGTGTGATGAACGGCGTAGACAGCGGGCGGCAAGGCCTCAGCCTTATCTTTAGTGGTTTCGCTCCTAACCGTCCGCTGGCGTACAGGTCTATAATTCTCTAGCCACTCTTTCATCTGTCCTTCCATACCTGGTGTTATGTCCTCACTTGGCAAAGGTGCCATCGTAGCTATGGCAGAAAGGGGCGTGGCAGATGGAGGAACCGGATAGTACGTTTTGTCATGCGTGGAGTACTTTGCTGCCCATCTAGATATGCGTTTCAGAGATTCCTTGCA
>JAHPZR010000114.1:40000-45000 GCA_019787425.1 Platygyra sinensis | reverse complement strand
AATATATCGAGTACCCCCCCGGGCATCCAAGTCCCTGTAAACTCGACGTTCTTATCAAAATGCTGGAGTCCAAACTCTTCTAGCCTAATGTCTGAAGTACGTTCGTCATATTCTTTGGCCTCCTGCAGGTCTTTCAATGTATTTTGTACAGCGACCAACGTGATGCAAGTACGTTTTAAGGCATTATGCTCGGCTCCAAGGTTTTTCAGTCTATCGTCCAGATAGCCTAAATTTCAGCCGCCTCCTCAGCTCTCCAAGTCACTCAAGGAGAGAGACCTCTGAAAGCACTGGGCGATAATACTGTCCAGTGACGTCCCGGGTCAAATTAATGTGCTAATTTATGAAATTTCACACGCGACCTTCAGCGCAAAAGCGTGTAGACTAGGGTCTGTCGGATTATGCTCTAAATATAGAGTATTATGCTTTCGGGCGTCACCCGAGAAACAAGGGTATTAAGCTCCAAATTGTGCTCGGCTGGAGGTATGACTAAAATGAAACTTCCACCCCACCCCCCACAGGCCAGTACCTATAAATAAATATTCCTAGTCCTCCATGTTTGAAAGAAATGTTAGACAATGGTTATTCAGTTAAACATCTGATGAGCAAGGATAAGATCGCAAATTGCAACGCAAATAAAGGCTTACTATGTCCTTCTTCAATAAACCTGCATTTGAGCCAAAAACTAAAAGCATCGAAAACGCACTGGGTACGAGTCTAAGGTGTCAAGTTTCTAAAATATTACCACTTTTATCAACTTCGTACATTCTAGAGCGAGTTGCTGGAAAAATTTGCATACACCAACCTCGCTCCCTCCCACTTTCAAAGGGAAAAGCCTTGGGAACGAGGTTGTGCAAACACTTCTCACAGTTTTCCGGAAGCAACGGCATTATGCTGCAAAAATATTAGTATTATGCTAGCATTATGCCTGATGCTCCAGATATATTATTATGCTCAAAATTATGCCGGCATAATCCGACAGACTCTAGTCTAGACAAAACCAAGTTTTGGTAGACGTCAATCATCATCGCGTCCTTCCGTCATCTTCAGTGAACACGCGAAGTTTGGCAATAATATTATTCCAAGTATTCGCGTTGGGCGACTAAATTAAAACGGCAACCAATCAGAACCACTACCAGGTTTTTGGGTAGTGACGTTACTGGACAGCATCATCGCCCAGTGCTTTCAGACGTCTCTCTCCCCGGGTTACTTAGCGAGCGGAGGAGGCGGCTAAAATTCAGGCTATTGTCCAGAGCACGTTCATGATACTCCTTGACCAGCTACACGTTTCCATGTCACACCGTAACGTCAGCGTGTTCGGGCCCAAGCTTTTTCATTCTAATATCCAGAGCACGTTCAAAATACTCCTTGGCCAGCTGCAGGTTGCCCATGTCACGCTGTACAATACCCACGTTATTGCACGTTCTGGCAACGTCAGTATGCTCAGGGCCAAGCTTTTACAGTTCTATGTTCAGAGCTCGTTCATAACATTCCTTGGCCTGCTGCAGGTTGCCCATGCGATGCTGTACAACACCCAAGTCATTGTACGTTCTGGCAACGTCAGCATGCTCGGGCCCAAGCTTTTTCAGGCTAATGTCTAGAGCCCGTTCAAAATACTCCTTGGCCTGCTGCAGGTTGCCCATGTCACGCTGTACGACACCCAAGTTATTGTACGTTCTGGCAACGTCAGTATGCTCAGGGCCAAGCTTTTTCAGTGCTATGTTCAGAGCTCGTTCATAACATTCCTTGGCCTGCTGCAGATTGCCCATGCGATGCTGTGCAACACCCAAGTCATTGTACGTAATGGCAACGTCAGCATGCTCGGGCCCAAGCTTTTTCAGTTTAATGTCTAGAGCCCGTTCAAAATACTCCTTGGCCTGCTGCAGGTTGCCCATATCACGCTGTACGACACCCAAGTTATTGTACGTTCTGGCAACGTCAGTATGCTCAGGGCCAAGCTTTTTCAGTGCTATGTTCAGAGCTCGTTCATAACATTCCTTGGCCTGCTGCAGATTGCCCATGCGATGCTGTGCAACACCCAAGTCATTGTACGTAAAGGCAACGTCAGCATGCTCGGGCCCAAGCTTTTTCAGTTCTATGTCCAGAGCTCGTTCATAACATTCCTTGGCCTCCTGCAGATTGCCCATGCGATGCTGTGCAGTACCCAAATGCTTGTACGTAAAGGCAACGTCAGCATGCTCGGGCCCAAGCTGTTTCAGTTTAATGTCTAGAGCCCGTTCAAAATACTCCTTGGCCTGCTGCAGGTTGCCCATATCACGCTGTGCGACACCCAAGTTATTGTACGTTCTGGCAACGTCAGTATGCTCAGGGCCAAGCTTTTTCAGTGCTATGTTCAGAGCTCGTTCATAACATTCCTTGGCCTGCTGCAGATTGCCCATGCGATGCTGTGCAACACCCAAGTCATTGTACGTAATGGCAACGTCAGCATGCTCGGGCCCAAGCTTTTTCAGTTCTATGTCCAGAGCTCGTTCATAACATTCCTTGGCCTCCTGCAGATTGCCCATGCGATGCTGTGCAGTACCCAAATGCTTGTACGTAAAGGCAACGTCAGCATGCTCGGGCCCAAGCTTTTTCAGTTTAATGTCTAGAGCCCGTTCAAAATACTCCTTGGCCTGCTGTAGGTTGCCCATATCACGCTGTACGACACCCAAGTTATTGTGCGTTCTGGCAACGTCAGTATGCTCAGGGCCAAGCTTTTTCAGTGCTATGTTCATAGCTCGTTCATAACATTCCTTGGCCTGCTGCAGATTGCCCATGCAATGCTGTGCAACACCCAAGTCATTGTACGTAATGGCAACGTCAGCATGCTCGGGCCCAAGCTTTTTCAGTTTAATGTCTAGAGCCCGTTCAAAATACTCCTTGGCCTGCTGCAGGTTGCCCATGTCACGCTGTACAATACCTAAGTTATTGTACGTTCTGGCAACGTTAGCATGCTCGGGCCCAAGCTTTTTCAAGTCTTTGTCCAGAGCTCGTTCATAACATTCCTTTGCCTCTTGCAGATTGCCCATGCGATGCTGTGCAGTACCCAAGTGCTTGTGCGTAAAGGCAACGTCAGCATGCTCGGGCCCAAGCTTTTTCAGGCTAATGTCTAGAGCCCGTTCACAATACTCCTTGGCCTGCTGCAGGTTGCCCATGTCACGCTGTACAATACCTAAGTTATTGTACGTTCTGGCAACGTCAGCATAGTCGGGCCTAAGCTTTTTCAGTTCTATGTCCAGAGCTCGTTCATAACATTCCTTGTCCTGCTGCAGGTTGCCCATGTCATGCTGTAGAGTACCCAAGTTATTGAACGTTCTCGAAACTTTAGCATGCTCGGGCCCAACCTTTTCCGGCTGTCTGTCAAGAGCAGGTTTTAAATACTCCTCAGATTGCTGTTGGTCAGCCATATTGAACCCAAGTTGTGGTACGTCTTTAGAGGGACCTATAGCAAAAGATTTTCATTCACAAAGAAAAGGGGAAAAAAGCAACTTAACTTATCTCACTAAAAATATGAAACGAATCGCGGTGACAATCATATTGAAAACTTTCACTTTATAACCTTGACGTTTCCTATGCTAGTCAACATACATTTTCCAAAGTACAAACGTTACAAATTTTTGGAAAGCCTTTTACACTGTAACAATGGGGGCCTGGAACCTAGACAGAAAACATCTGGAATAGAAAGTTAAACAGATGTGACAAAAGTGTTGATTGGGGAACGTTTAACAAGAATGTCCGAAAACGGAATCTCTTCGGCTTGTTCAAATTCAATGATGAATTTGATGCTATTTTGACGACTTTTGAGGTACTTCAAAAACTCGAGCAAGCCGAAGAGATTCTGTGTTTGGACATTCTTGTTAAACGCTGCCCAAACAACACTTTTGCCACACCTGAACCAAAATCCCATTCTGAGCCTCTGTTCAAATCCCTCAATCTTCTTAAACTCGATGATGTTATTGAATTACAGATTCTCTCTTTTGTTTATCAGTGGTCACATAGACTGTTACCCCCTGTTTCAGTAAATATTTCAAATTTACATCCTCTGTTCATTCCTATTCAACGAGGCAATCATGTAACAGAAATCTCTGTGTAGCCTCAGTTAACACTACCCAATATGGGCTACGTTCCCTAAAATTAACTGGTCCTCGCCTTTGGAATTCCTTGCCTACAAGTACTGAACTAATTCAAATTCTCTTAGAATATTTCATAAAACCCTTAATTGTTATTCTATTTAATTATCTACCTTAGAGCATCAAGAAATACCTTTTATAAAAAAAAATCCATTCTTAATTCTCCCTTTACTGTAATTTATAATAGGGGTCATGCACTAGATTAGCCTTTGCTATTTGGATGATCCCAACTCGCCCTCCCTATTTTATTGTCAATTTCTTCCCTTTATTCCTGAGCTGTACTGTGTTTAGTTGCTACGTAAATCTAACCGGCCTATCTTGTAAAACCGAGCTGAGTTAAATAAATCATCTGGTCTTGCCTTGTCTTGTCCTGTCTTGTTAACCGGTAGCAGACATTTACAGGACTGTAGACTAAATGAGACTCATTTACACCACGCAAATACATAATCAATCTTATCCGCACGCTAACCTATCGATGCTTCCGTATTTGCTCCACCACTTCATTGTTACAATTCGCTGTCGAGGATCTCAAATGGCTTTTGCTGCAAAATGACTACCCTCAGGGCATCATCACTTTTAATATCAATGCAGTCCTGAACAAGAACAAGAACAAGCCAAATGAACCCGTTGCAACAGTTCCCCCCCAAAAAAGATGTTCAGTTATTATTTTATTATCTCATATAGGTCTCCATAGCAAACTGATTACTAAGCGTCTTAAATCTTTTCTTAATCGTTTCTACTCTTTTGTTAATGTAAAAGTTATTTTTCAAAACACCCGGCGCTTCAAATCCTTCTTCCCATACTAGGACCGACTTAACCGATCACAATTATCGAAAGTCATTTACAAAGCTAGTTGCTGGGACTGCAACGATT
>JAHPZR010000114.1:0-35000 GCA_019787425.1 Platygyra sinensis | reverse complement strand
GGCTACGGCCCTGTAATTGTTAAATAGTCAACAGTTACGCATCAGTGCATATCACGCATCACGTTTGAACCTGATGTAACATAATAAAACAGTTCTTTTCTACGCGTTACTTGACATTTTTTTCTTTTTATGACTACGGTATATTTATACTAAAACAATTAGACTACTCGCCCTCGTTTTCTACGAGCGATAGTCAACTCGGCTGCGCCTCGTTGACCATCTGCTCGTAGAAAACTCGGGCTTGTAGTCTAAATAGAAACACTCGTGAAAGTTTGAGAGAACTCGGCGAAAAAGCTGTGGAAACACTCGCCTGCTGCTCTTGTTCCCACAGCATTTCTCATTCTCCCAAACTTCCACTCGTGTGTCTATAACTCAATAGAAACATGGTACATGTTTTCTATTTCTTAATTAATTTATCTGTTTTATGAAAATGCACAAGTTCAAGTTTATGAGTGACTCAGTTAATCACCGACAAACTCAAGGCCTGAGACCTTGGATCAAAGATGTGATCTAAGAGCTATGACTAGCCACCTCCTACTTTGGGAAATCGAGATAGAAAAAAAAGTAAATATTATGTTAAGGGCAAACACTCCGGGCAGGCACCTCATTGTAGTTTCTTGTTTGTGGCATATTTACTTGTATTTCTGGAGTAACAATTTTAAATTGGATTCTAATTCTCAAATTGAAATATTTTAGTTGCATGCTTCATTGTTTCTGCAACCCCAAGGCACCAGCCACTCCCCTTTAAAATCTATCTCCCTTAACCCTTTACTGCCCAAGAGTGACTTATAGATTTTACTCTGTCTAAGGCAAGATGATTTTACTCATCAAAGGGAGACCCTTTGGGCAGTTTAGGGCTAAAAAAATCCTGGATCCGTCCCTGCATGGGTGAAGAGAGGTACTGTGAGAGAAAATTGTGCTGTGTAAAAACAGAACACAATTATGATCATCTCCAACTAGGGCTAAATCCAGGCTGCTCAATCCAGAGTCCTGAGCATACTGAAAGTCTCCACATTTAATATTGTAGATTGAAATTACTTACCATTTATGTAACAAAACATCTCTGCCAAGTCTTTGCGGTGTACAAGTTCATGTTGTAATGCATCACACAAAGCCTGGTAGGTCGCAGCAGAACCCTTTTCTTGTTTCCAGTGCTTTAACATGTGGTATCCCTTTTCAGACAATTGGTCTTGAGCTTTATTTATTTCTTGAATATTTGGATCACTGACCTCAAGGCGACGACCAAGCTTTTTCCAATTTTCTGCAATTTTAACACCCAACTTTTCTAATTCTTCATCTGTCGGTATGCCGTGTTTTACTACAAGGAGAAATAATTCCAAACAAATAAATTGTTGCTGTTGTCGTTGTTGCTCACATACTTTAGAATAAGTGCTCCCAGGTTTCTTATTAGAGTTTTATCACAGTCACACAAGTAAATTATGTTTGCGGATAATTTTTAGGATAAACATATAATATTTCATCAAGAAACGAAACACTATAAATATTTTTGTAATGTCAAAATTATTAGCTATTATTTATCGTAACAACTCTGACTTAGGAGTTAAAAAGTTTAAAATTAATAAGTGCAGAAATTTAGATTTTCTAACTAAAACATGTTTTTGTCAAGTCGGACAAAATATACATTTCTTCCATGTTTTCATGTTTAAAATAAATCCGTCACGCGAGTTCAGTGCCAACTTAAAATGAAAAATCAAGGTGGCTCTGACCCGCTCCAACAACATTCATTTTCTTAACAAAGGTATGCATTTTTTTGTGCTTACAAGGTTGAATGCTGAAGATGATCAAAAACTGTTGAGTGACAACTCCTCATGTCAAACATTGAACAAATATCACAAATTAACAAACAAAGAAGAATTCGAACTGAAAGAAGACACAGAAGCCAGTTCACAGCCACGTGCAGCTGAGAACTGAGTTTAATTCTTGGCAGCTAAAAACAAATTAATCCAGTAGCAAAGTAGAAGGCTTGAACCTGGGAGCTACAGATTACAGATTGTGTCCTGCCTATAAACTAGCTCTTTTTGAGTAAGACAGTATGTTTCTCCTGGCGGCTTCTTAACGTCAAGTGTTGACCGTCCCAAACTCAAACACCAAAGAACGAAATATCATGCAACAACTCTCTTAATTCAAAACGGTCAAAAACAGCGAAAAAATTGTGGTAACCTTCAAGTAACCAGTGTATTAAAGACTTATCATTGTAGGTGGTTTCGTCTGCGTAGGATTAAAACTCTGCGTGTTCGTGACATTGCATCATTGCGAGTATTATGGGATACATTTTAAAATAGATTTTTTGGGTGTCTTCCATTGGCTTATTACTCCGCCCTTCCCCCACTAAAAACGAAAACAAAAGAACAAAAATTCACAATGAAACTTACGTGTTCTGGGCACAGTTTGCTGCGAGAAGAGAAGAGGACTTTCCTCCATGTTCACAGCCCCGTGGGAATGCGATTAGCTAGAAGAAAGTTATTTATTTCTGTACCACCTTCAGGAAATAATATATGTCGTGAGTCAACTGAAAATATTTTAACACTCTTTCCTGCTTCCGCGCACTAGCTAATCACAATTGTGGAATAATATTCATGAGTTCCAGACAGCCGTCGATACTTCCGTTATTAATACCTCGTATATGAATCGATATGAATTACTACTAACTGGAACCTCGATAAAAATTAAAAACATCATAAAACTACGCAGCAGCACTGACGTTAATTGACAGCTAGAAACTCAGGCAGTGAACAACAATTGTAACTTACTCGAGTACTTTAGAAGGACTATGAAACTAGTACTCCACTCTGGTATCAAGTCCTTAGCTTAACGACGCTACAACAACAGTTCAATGGCGTTGCTTGCTTGTCAAACGTTTTGTGATCAGACAAACTCCTATCCGTGGCTTCGTTCTCTTTTCTTACACCGTGTAATTATATACCGTCTGACCCTGTTTTGACACCCACCCAACGCAAACAGTTAAGTCACGCTACAATGATCTCAGTGAACACGAGAGACCTGTGGGAGGTATTCTGTGGGACCAAGGGACTGTATTAAGCTTCGCGTCACGCTGACAAAGTTATTTTTAGTCTCCGTCCCATGATCACGCAAGCAATGGCCAACGGTCATCAGGTCGTGTCCATCTGAATAAGAAATTGAAAATTCAGCGGGTGAAGAGAAAAAAAATGTTTGTTTTGAACTGCCGCACTGTTAGCATTGGAAATCATTTTCAGAGCTGGACAGGAAAATTATACGTGCTTCTCCAAAGCCGTAAATAGAATTCGTGTCATTTCCCTGCATGAATGATGAATGATTAACATTAAGTGCCAAGACTCGAATTTCAAACCTGTTTGAAGTCGTTTCTCGGAAAGTGCCGAACGGATTGAAGCGATAAGCATCTCTTTCGAAAGGCATTTTAAAGCGCAAGACAGCTAAAATATTTGTTTCGCATTTGTTAGAACTTTCGCTCCAAAAATACCGGTGGAAGAGCACTGTTTCCAAAGCGCCAGGCAGGAAAATTATCTTCGATGTGTTTAACCTATTATAAAGTTTACTTCGAAAATAAGTCTTGTCATTCCTCTGCATGACTTATTCCCAAGACGCGCCATGCCGTGGCTGCTGACAAGAATTGTATTCCAATAAACACTCACGAAAGCCGTTTCTCAAAAAGTACTGAGCGGCCTAAAGCGAGAAAAATATCTCTTTTGAAAGCTCTTTCAAAGCGCCAGAAAGTTTGAATTATTCTTCCTCTGACCTTACGAAATGCGATTCGAAAGTCCAGGCGCAAGGTTTTTGCATATTTGATTAGCTGTTAAAATTAAACCTCAATGTTATCATGCCATTTAAATTGGCCAATCAGATGTCTTTCCTAAAATAGCCTCGCAGTTTGACAACGCGCTAAAATTAGATTGAAAAAGATTATCATTGGAAGATGCCCATGTATGGGGGATGGGTTCTCTCACCCTCATAGTCTCTTGGTGGCACAGATTCTACTTGTAACCTAACCTGCAATCACACCCCCTCCCTTATATTCAGAAGAGGAAGGAGGGCATCATACATTCACTTGTTGGATGGGGCGGGACAGAAGACTCTTGAAATTTTCGTATATGCATCATCCAACAAAAAATGACGTCACATCCGGTCTAAACTGAGCTTCGCAACCGGCGCTTCAGAAAGTAAAGCGAGAAAATAGCGTTTCGATTACTCAAGATTCCCATGTATTTGTAAACCATCAGTTTTGTTTCTCTGTATTCTAAAGTCTAAAAGTCTCTCAGGGGTTCCATTGTTTCGCTTATTGTTATAGTTAAACCAGGGGCGGGGCAGAAGACTCCTGAGATTTTCGTGTCTGGATCATCCAACGAAAAGTGACGTCACATCCGGTTTGACTGCGCTGCGCAGGCTCGTTTCACAAGGCGAAAAAATGCCAAGATTTTCTTCCATTTGCAAACCGTCAGGTTCGTTTCCTTTCAAACTGAGGGTAGAAACATCTTGCTGGTACATTTCTTCGACTTTGAAAGCAAAACTTTCGGCAAAAGACAACAGTTCATTATTGCTTCTGTCATCGAATGGCGGATTTTTCAAGTTTTCGAAAGTGGTGTTGTTCTGACCCCCGGGTTTTGGTTCTTGTTGTTCGTGATTGAGTGATAACACTAAGTGAAATAGCCTATAATGTTAGGAATAACCTGGATGAAGCATTGCTGGCAATAATTTTCACTGTGTACAACAGGAACATATTTAACGGTAGCCGTTTAGTTCTGAAAGTCGTTGTCAGTGAACACTCGGTTGAAGCTCAGTATCCACGTGCGTGTGGTGGAAACAACAAGATGAGTCGTATACTCAAGGTTAGTAACCTATTTCCATATCTCTTGTTGAACACTGTTTCTCTGTAAGAAATAATCAATGTTGTGAGTTGGAATTGATTGTAAAAGCGTTTTTTGGGGATGTGAGACTCCCGGGTCAGACTTCCCCGAATATATCAACAAAGGGGTGAAGCAGTCTATGACTAGATCTGTTATAGCTCTCCTTCAGTCATACAGTAGTTAATTGTTAATTCCTCTGTATTGTCTTGACTGCAATGCTGGCCTGGGGATCAACCTCTTTGCGCGCTTGTTTAGGTTTAGCTCTCAAAGACTCTCAATGGTAAGGTAATATCTTTACCCACCCACTGTGACCCTGGAAGGGGGCACTCCCTTATATGGCTACATAGGTATCAAATTGAATATTGGGTTGAGTGTATGACATCATCAGTCACAGCATTTGCATATTATTTTTACACATTTTTCAAACGTGAATACATTACATTTATCTCTTGAACTGATGTAGATATTTTCAAAAGGTAACAGCATTTTCAATCTTTTGTGGAATTCAATGTGACACATCTAAAAATTCTGACTCGAGTGGTAAAAATTAGTATAGGTAATCATAGCTTTTTGAGTTCAATTTGGAATTACTGGTAATAAGCACAAATGAGTTTTTCAAAAAGCTGAAATTGTACGAGCCACTTCAAAGTGAATGAGAAAAACCGTATGATTACTTAGTAATAATACAAACATGAAAAAACTCGGGTGGAAAAAGTGCCGAAAGATGTTTCTTGAAGCCATTTCTTTTGCATTCGAGAAAACTTTTTTCCGAGTTTCTGTACAGAATTTTTGTCATTGCTTTAAATTAGATCATTGGCCTGTGCAACATTTCTCATAATCTTTGTGCAAATCATAATCGAGAATTACGATGTGTAATTTGCACTGGTGTTACGTTTTTTGAACCGGTGTTACACTTTTTGTACTGGTGTTACACTTGAGCTGCACTGCTCTCAGCCAATCAGAATTGAGTAATTTTTTTCATGTGTATTATTAATCTTATACATGTAATAGAAGCATGTTAAAGCATTGAGTCAAATTTATACTGTTAGCAAAGTTTTGGAGTATTTTGAATTGACAGAGGTTGTTTTTGTCATAATGATTGTCTTTGTCATTATCTTCTATATTTTGGAGTTAGGGGTTGTTGGCTAAAGAAAAACTGGGAATATCCTCACTGATGACCTGTGTTAAAATGTTTTTAGGTTTTAATTCAAAACCCACCAGTTCTGCTGAATAATACATATAGTGTTCAGTTCACAAATGACAAATTTATGAAGGTCAAATTAAGCAGTTTAACTGTCTTTACAACATATGGATATCCTGATACCAGAATCATAGTAATTTAAGGCTCGATTTCTACCTCTGCTTTAATTTGTTTAATCCAGTTTATTTTTTTAGACCACTTTAATTTCATCAAAGGGGAAAGGAATCTGAGAGCAATAATAAATTAGACCAACACATGTAAGGAAATTTGCAGTGATTGCTTTCATAGTCAGTGGAGATGAAGTGGACCAAAAAGTCAGAGATCTGAATTCTGAATCTAGGTCTGCCTGCACTGATGAAATTAAAAAAGGATTGTATTGTAGTATGGGAGTATTATGGTAAATTTTGTTGGGGGATGATATGGAATCCTGGAACCTGTGCTGTTTTAGGGTAGGAATAGGGACTGAGGGGGTGGGTGGTGTACTTGCAATTCTTTTTAAAGTGGAAACAAACTGGCTTCAAACCTTTACAGCAGAGGTAAAAATTATACATCATATCTTGTTTATTGTTGAGTTGGTATATCAAGGAAATACCCACAAGAGAAACAAGGGAAGCGCTTAATTTCTCTTAATCCGTTTTCTTCTGAATTTCTCTTGGTAAACTACAAGTATTTTTTCTATTAAGATAACATTTTTACACTGGACTTTTCCTCTGAAACCCTTCTCAACAAAAAAAAACTTTTCCTGACCAAAATTATTCTTTGTTCAACAACTGCGGAAATTCTCAAGCCATAATTATGGCTAATTTTCATGGTCAATAAGCAGACAGATAGATGAATTATAATTGATTTTAAGCAGGGTATCAACAAGTAAGAGCAGAAAATAATGTGTAAAAAACAAATTGAAGTTAGTTTTTCATGGGTCCAGTTATTGACATTGAATTTTGTCATCACTTGTTGATCCACAGCTACTTTGACAATGTTCTTACAAAGTAAGTTAATGATCAATAACAAGACAGATAGATGAAAAATTGATATCAATTTGTTAAACTGATAAAGATGTGGTTGTTAGTCTTTTGTGACTGATGAAGTCACTGAACTGATAACATAATTTTCATATATTTTTGTTTGTCTTTCTTAGGTGGTTTCATGCTGGCATATACACCCCCACGCTGGCATGCAATGCTATGGTTTGGATAATGCAACCTACTTTTCCCATCTTTAACATAGATTTTAAGAGTATCAGTGGACCTGTCCAAATGTGATTTCTCTACTGATAATGGAAATTATTGCAATAAAGATATGAAGCCACTCTTGCATCATAATCATTTCTTCCTTGACAGTAAAGTGCAACCTAACCAAACACTGCATACTGTAAGAGATATATAAACAATAGCCTCCATTTGGCATGAAAATATGCACGGATATTTGTCCGCAGACATTATCTGTTCCGAGAAGCGAACGGTTTTTTGAGAGTGTAGCTCCAGGAAAACTGTGAGCTTTGAGGAACAGATAATGTCCAAGGACAAATATCCTAGCATATTTTTGCCCCAAATGGAGGCTATCATGTTTACTATCCTTCAAATCTTTTTCGCATCGCACGCCGTTTTGAAAATTGGGGGATATTCTCGGATATCCCCCAGTTTTTTGCTGGGGGATATTCGGTCACGTGACATGTTTAGACCAATAGTGTGCGAACGAAAAGATTTGTTGGATTATAAGGGACTGGTCAAAAAGTACAGGGGGGGGGGGGGTGGGCCGGAGCATTTCGAAATGTGGCAGTTAGAAAACACATGACCCACCCCTTCCATTTGACACAAAACTGAGTGACCCACCCCTAAATGAAGGCTGAAAATCGCCTGACCCACCCCCCCCCCACCCCCACCCCCATAGGACATGACATTTTTTGGATGCATAATTAGAAAAAAAATAACATTTTGTGGATGGAATTGTGGTATTATTATTTACATTTTAGATATATTTCTTAACAATGATACAAAATTATGCAAAAATAATATTGTTGCTTAAAGTCATGACTGTAAACTCTAAGGAAACTTAACCTTTTACTTTTCTCACTAGGCCTCAAGGCATGTAAAGCAGTGATCCCTCTAGAAAACAGTTGTAGTGAGACTTGGGAGAAGTATGGCCAGACAACTCCCAGATCCTTGTGCATTTAACCCTTGGGGACAAATAGCATGTAGACCCAATATCATGTCAACTCTTCGGTCTTTGACATGATATCTTGATTAAAATTACATCACCACTGATTGTGTTATATTTTTAATCATGTAGACACAAGGTGGTCATTCTTGAATACCAGCGCACCGAGTGCAGTATTATGAATATTTCTGCCCTGGGACTCCAATCCGTTAACTTTTGTACAGATTTTACAGTACATAAGTTATCACCTCCATTGTACACCAGCCAAGTGTACTTTTTCAAATACAGCTTGAAAAGTTTTTGTCCTGAAAGGAGTGAACAAACAATAAAAGGAAGTGACACACTCGAACACCAACCCACAGTCTGTCAAGTGCCTTACGCATAGCCAATAGCTCCCACATGTGTTGTGTGGAGCTGGGGCTTTAATAAAGGGGTGCTTTGCACCCGTCTTAGCAGTAAAGGGCAGCCTACATAGGGCTCTTAGTCCTATTTCTGCCTGTTGGCTATGCCATGCTAATGAGGTCTAATAAGGCGGAAACAGCTGTCCATGGCTGCCACTACCTGGGTAATATGGCTGTGCGCATGCCAGACCGTGGGTTGGTGTTTGAGTGTGTCACTTGCTTTAATTGTTCGAAAGGAGTTATCTTTGTTGTAGATTGTGTCAAATGTGTGCCAATTCCCATTAAAAAAAACAGGATGACCCACCCCTATGGGCAGCTGAAAATTGAATGACCCACCCCTTACCAAGGGTTCAAAAGCTGATGACCCACCCCCTCTCTGCTCCGGCCCATCCCCCCAATACTTTTTGACCAGTCCCTAAGCATACTTTGTCAAATATCAAATGGAAAGCTTTTATACTAGTACACCAGTTTATTATTTTTGTATTTATTGCTCCTCACTTCCTCACTTCAAAATACATTTGGTACATTGTTGTACTGATAAGAATATAATTTGGAAAGTTTATGGGAAGTGTTACAATATAAAAAAATATGCAGCTCAGACACAGTAACAATATTCTCCTTTCTGTGGTGTTTCAGTCCATGTGATCAAGTGAAAACAAATTCTGTTGACCTACATGAGTTAAAAAATGTGGGAGCTCTTCTGTAAAAATAATTTGTTGAATGTTTTTTATCCTATCATTTTCCCTTGAACAAGTATATTTTCCTAACGAGCAGTTCCTTCAAAACATTTTATTAATGGTTATTTATTTTCTTTTCCTTTTTGGGTTGAGAATTTCAGTAAAAATATCACAAGGTACAAAGGAAGGATGCCCTCATTTTTTCTCAGGAGAGTAGATGAGAGATTTTCAACAACATTTTAGAACCAGATGAAGGGAAGTCCCTAAACAACAGATTTCCCTACCCTTCCATGCACCTCAACTTGTCAGAATTCCCCTACCCTTTAAAAGTTATACCTGAAGCCAGAAAAAAGGTACCTGTTAGGCTTTTGAAAGGGTGAGTCTCTATCAGGGAGTCCTCCCACATAAACAAGTCAGGAACTCTTAACAAGTGATGAAGCTGGCCTTTAGACTGGTCTGAGGCAGCAGCTTCAATTTTTGAGTACAAACTTGTTACAGAGCTTGAGGATCCCGAAAACAAGAATATGTCTTGCTTTGAAACGAAATGCAAACAAAGAAAATCTGTTTGTATTTGAGGTAGAATTATTTCCTTCTTGCGGGCATTTGAAACGTTGCAAACCAAATAGATTTCAGTTGTTTAATTTGATGGAAAGCTCCTCAAGGTTTATGGTTCTAGAACTTAGCAAGACAGTACTCATCCCACATGGTGTTTTGACTACAAATGCACGATTATCATGTCTAATCTGAAATTCAGTTTTATTTCAACCCATACACTTACAGTGTACTTCCGTTGCAATGATGTTGACATTAATTTTCTTCTACCTATGTATGAATAATACATGAATTATATAAATCAAAATAAGTGCTTTGAAAACTTGAGCACACTGATGACCTTGCCTTTTTATAGCAGTGAGTTGTAAAGATGTTTCTTTTAACTGAGTTGCCAGGTCAGTGCTATTAGCACTAAAACAGCAAAAAACACCATATTTTTCTGCCTGATGAAAGTGAAACCTCTGATGATATTAAAATAAATTTTGATCGTAAAATTAATGTTCGGTTTAAATTGTCTTGTTCCTTGAAAATTGCTGTAATCAACTGGATTGATCTCAGGAATCCATTGAAATGGCTTTAAATCACCTTGTTCTGACATTCACCATTTATTTCACTTGTAAAATTAGTTTGCAATGATATTTTTTCAGTAATTGGAATTTAATCTCCAGTGGGTACAGTGAATTAGCACTGAAAGTATAGCTCATGGTTTCATCGCTAGTCCTTATGTTATATCTCTCCTGAAGTTTCGGCTCAATGCAGCTTGTGTAGAAGGAAACCCTTTATACAAAACAGTGTGGAACAGGTAATTTCATTGATATAAATGTAAGATTAACATTCATTCTGACACTGCAAGTCTTGTGATCAACAGCAATGATCAGGTTATGATTTTTTTAGGATGCTAAATGCTAGAAACAGGTTCCATGTCACAGCACCTCATAATGACTGTAATCAAGCCAGTGCAACTGTAGAAGTGAGCTGTCAATAAACTGTTTTTAATTTCTATGTTAGTGTCCCTGGGCCACACTGTCAAGCTCAATTTTACATACATGTACAGGTGTACGTACATGGTTGTTTGATAAAGCAGGTATTAAAGAATATTGGCAAGTCCTTCTATGGACCTGCACTGTCTAAGGGCGCGTTCGTTTGGGATATTCCAGAATAAGAATATATTCCAGAATATATTCCGGCTATTCTGCTCCTTGAAGCGAATAGCCGGAATGGAATCCAGGTATTCCGGAATGAGAATAGCTACCAAACAAACGTTTACTTGCATTATTCCAATTATTCTTATTCGGGATTGATCCCCAAATGATTAATTAATAAAAACCTAGATAATAAATTGACAAAGAGTAGATAAATAATAATTGAAATCAGTAGCATATCACCAAGCTAGGTGATATGCTTCTGTTGAAAAAACTCAATATTAAGATATGAAAGGTAAGTGGCCTGTGATAACAAATGAATTCAGTATGACCAAGTTTAGTTTAAATCATCTATACTGAGACGTTTTGACTAAAATTATTGTAACAAACTTTTGAAATAAAAGCAGAACTGGTGAAGTAGCTCTTGAAACTTAAAATCAATACACTGTATGCCCCTTTGTTAGTCAGCTGCAAGGTCATTCATTACTCTGTTTTGGTCAGTTACATACTGTAGGTTCTAAATTTGATATTGTAGACATGCTGCCACTTTCTTTGGTGCAGATGGAGAAAATTAAGTTATTTCTTGCAAATTACAGCCAACATGTTAATTCCAAGCTCAAAGCTCTTTAAATGCTAATTGGTAATTTAGCATCTTCTTCAACATCCTCGGAGACCCAGGGGCAGTTAGTTGGGGCAAGAGGAAACAAATCGGGCAAACTGGAATGAAGCGTCGCAGGTTACCTGCGACATATGCCTGCGACGCTTCATTTCTTTGCCCGATTTGTTTCCTCTCGCCCCAACAAACTGCCCCTGGGTCTTCGAGGATGCTTCTTCAAACATTTTGGTTGGTATAGACTTGGGGGGAAGGGCTGGATTGAGAGGGTAGCCACCCCCTTAAGGAGAAGCAATAAATAAAAAGTGAAAAATATTGTGGTTACGATAGAATAAAAGGCAAGCATTCTGAAAACGTACTTATTATCTGCAACTTCTACTTTGTGGCATTACTAGTATTTCTTGTGCATATTTTCAATATTAACATGTACAGCTGTAGGTTCAACACTTTGTGGGCATGTTTCTATTAATTCTGCAACCCTGAGGTACAAGTCACACCCCCCCCCCCCCTCAAAAGGCGTTGATCCGCCCATGCTGGTATTGATCTAATATTTGAATGAAAGACAATGATTTTGCGCCAACTACTCATCAGGTTGGTGATTAGAATGGTTGTGTTAGACAGCCAAGCCGCAATGCCATTTATTTAGTGTCAACACTTCCTAGATGTTTCAAAGATTTAAAAACCAAGTGAACCATAGTTAGAAAAGAAGTGCCCGAAAAGACAGCAGGTGGAAAAAAATAAGGGAAAGTGTACCCCAGCCAAGGCAGTGGTGCCACCCTTGGGTTTAAGGATATCCTAATAAAATGTAGTGCACACAAATGTAGTAAATCACAGTGATGTCATGTAATAAGATCACAGCACTAAAGAAATAATTATATACACTTTCAAAGTCACGTTCATGCATAACCAAGAAGAGGAAAATTAACTTTACCACTGCA
Organism: Platygyra sinensis; assembly: GCA_019787425.1. NCBI lineage: Eukaryota > Metazoa > Cnidaria > Anthozoa > Scleractinia > Merulinidae > Platygyra > Platygyra sinensis. The sequence goes on along the minus strand of JAHPZR010000114.1, from coordinate 22,457 downwards.
TAAGCTGAAGGCCTTGCTAATGGCAACTAATCTCGACCCGTTGAACACCTTGAACACCCCCTCCCCCCCATTCCTTTGCTCTGTGCCAGCGGAATAGTACTTATGCTAATTTGGGATTGTCACAAATTACATTTTTCCCTTTGCCTTCTTGTTAAAGCTGAAGAACGTTTCTTACAAAAAACCCTACCCAAATGAAATGTTCACCTGTATAATACTTCATAATTTTACCTCTCATATGACCTGTCGCCAAAATACATTCATGAATAATTGATCAAACAAAATAATACTGAGAAACAATGTTGATGATACTATTTTTTCAAATCATCTGTAAAAGTTTAACAAATCAAATGATTTCCTTTTCAAAGAGGTCTCTTAAAATAGACCTGCAATGAAATTTGACATTTCCCTGTTGCAGTACGGCCTCCTCGTAAGTATGACAAAGTTTTCATGGCTCCTTGAACATTACAAGACTTAGTATTGAGGTTTCGCTGTAATGTGAAATAAACATACAGTTATTAATCATGCACGTTTATGTACAATATTGCAGTAATACTTCCAGCATTCAAACCCACTCATCCCTCCACCCCCTCCCAAGCATTTGACAAGGGTTAGGTCCCTACCATGGGGGCATTTGCTCCCAAAGGGTTGCCCAGGGGTGGGGCATTTGACAATTTAGTCAAATACAAGGAATTACCAATTCAATTTGGTACTTTTTAAACACAAAAGCATGATTTATTAAAGATCAAAAGGATTACCCTATGTGAATGAAGTAAATTCTTTTCAAGATTTAACCTAGTCTTTCAAGCAAGTATGGTGTGGGTTGTTCAGAGCAAAAGGGCCTAGAATGTCTAAAAGAAACCTTCAGACTTAAGGCATTGTTAAAGGGAAGAACGCTTCTCTCAATGAATTATCTCCGCACACATCATCTTTGTGAGTTGCCTTTGTGGAGACCATTGAATTACTTTTGACCACATCTGAATCAATTTTTAAATATGCTTTATACAAAAAAGTGGAGTACATAAATAAAATAATAACATTCAAAATCAAACTTTAATAAGCTATTCCCAAAGAGGAGAAGCTTTTTTTCTTGTTATATTAGTGCTCATGATACACAGTTCTAAAATATTTAAAATCATGACACAAACATTTTATACAAGCCATTTGGACACTATCATGATGGGTGGAGCATCTGCACTTGATTATCTCAAGGCCCCACCATAGAGATTTTCTGTGCACCAAAACAGACAGTCAAAAGCTGGGGGAGAATGATTGAACTTGGAATTGACCGAACCACGAAGAACTGGAAGTTCAAAAAACAGTCATTTTACTGTACATGACTGAACATTTGAGATATTAAACAATTTAAGACAGGCACTGAACACGATAGAAAAATGTTACTATAATCGACGCGATATCTTTACATGGCAACGAATTTAACGTTGACAAGATCCAGGCTCTTGCTGATTCGTTTATATACTTGCTTGAACAATATAAGCTTATTGTTTTCTCTTGGTTGTGACGACAAGGTCCGAACATCGGCCACACAAAAGGAATCACATGCACTCTGCAAAACAAATTAACAAGAAAATATATTAAACGAACAAACCGGGCCACAAAATTATATACTTGTCGTGAGAAAAACAAATAAGTGTATAAATCACACCAACTCCAGCGAAATACCGCGAAATTATGAATAGCAATTCAAAGAAAATCGCCAAAGTCAAGTTCGATTTTGACCGTTTAACGCCGAAATACAGCGAAATTATGTATGGCAATTCACGGAAAATCCCCAACTTCAAGTTCGATTTTGACCGTTTAAGCCCTGTAAAAACGATGGGAGCCCTGACTTTTCTTAAAACTGAACTATCGTACTAAATTTTCATGCAAAAATGATCACAATACCGGATCCCCGTCTCCCAAGGGAAATGATTAGGATATAAACATTCACAACATTATTTTATACAGCGAGCTCCCACATTTTTTAACTCATGTAGAGTCAACAGAATTGTTTTCCCCACTTGATAACATGGACTGCAACACCACAGAAAAGGAGAATATGTTACCGTGTCTGAGACCTCGCCATATTTTTGTATATAGACTGTAACACTTCCCCATTAAACTTTCCAAATTATGATTCACTTATCAGTACAAACAATGTACAAATCGTGATTTTGGAAGTGAGGAAGTGAGGCGCAATAAATACAAAAATAATAAACTGCGTGTACTAACGTATAAAAGCTTTCCATTTGATATTTGGACCAAGTCATGCTTAGCGGATACTGCGTCAAACAAGTATTGGGGGGGGTGGGCCGGAGCAGAGAGGGGGTGGGTCATCAGTTTTTGAACCCTTGGTAAGGGGTGGGTCGTTCAATTTTCAGCTGCCCATAGGGGTGGGTCATCCTGTTTTTTTTTTAATGGGAATTGGCACACATTTGACCCAATCTACAACAAAGGTAACTCCTTTCGAACAATTAAAGCAAGTGACACACTCAAACACCAACCCACGGTCTGGCATGCGCACAGCCATATTACCCAGGTAGTGGCAGCCATGGACAGCTGTTTCCGCCTTATTAGACCTCATTAGCATGGCATAGCCAACAGGCAGAAATAGGACTAAGAGCCCTATGTAGGCTGCCCTTTACTGCTAAGACGGGTGCAAAGCACCCCTTCATTAAAGCCCCAGCTCCACACAACACATGTGGGAGCTATTGGCTATGCGTAAGGCACTTGACAGACTGTGGGTTGGTGTTCGAGTGTGTCACTTCCTTTTATTGTTTGTTAACTCCTTTCAGGACAAAAACTTTTCAAGCTGTATTTGAAAAAGTACACTTGGCTGGTGTACAATGGAGGTGATAACTTATGTATTGTAAAATCTGTACAAAAGTTAACGGATTGATCAAGGAGTCCCAGGGCAGAAATATTCATAATACTGCACTCGGTGCGCTGGTATTCAAGAATGACCACCTTGTGTCTACATGATTAAAAATATAACACAATCAGTGGTGATGTAATTTTAATCAAGATATCATGCCGAAGACCGAAGAGTTGACATGATATTGGGTCTACATGCTATTTGTCCCCAAGGGTACGGGTTAAATGCACAAGGATCTGGGAGTTGTCTGGCCATACTACTCCCAAGACTCACTACAACTGTTTTCTAGAGGGATCACTGCTTTACATGCCTTGAGGCCTAGTGAGAAAAGTAAAAGGTCAAGTTTCCTTAGAGTTTACAGTCATGACTTTAAGCAACAATATTATTTTTGCATAATTTTGTATTATTGTTAAGAAATATATCTAAAATGTAAATAATAATACCACAATTCCATCCACAAAATGTGATTTTTTTTCCGATTATGCATCCAAAAATGTCATGTCCTATGGAGGGTGGGGGGGGGGGTGGGTCAGGCGATTTTCAGCCTTCATTTAGGGGTGGGTCACTCAGTTTTGTGTGCAAATTGGAAGGGAGGGTCAGTGGTGTTTTTCTAACCGCCGACATTTTTCGCAAATGCTTCTGGTCTTCCGGCCCAATCCCCCTACCCTCCACTCCCACCCATAGCCCCCCGCCCCCTCCCCCTCCAAATTCCACCCACCCCGCCCCCACCCCCATTCCCACCCCAACTCCCCCCGCCCTCCCCCACCCACCACCCCCATCCAACTCCCCACCCCTCGCCCCCCGGCCTCAACCTCCCCCTCCCCGGCCCGCCCCCCCCCCCCGCCACCCCGCTCTCTTCTCCCCCCCCCCCCCCACCACCCCCTCCCCCCACTGCCCCCCCGCCCTCCCCCCCCACCCCTCCCCCCCATCCCCTCGCTCCCTCCCCCATTCCCCACCCCCCCCTCCACCACTCCCCCGCGCCTCCCCCCCCCCCTCCCCTCCTCCCTCCCCCCTCCCCCACCCCCCCTTCCCCCTCCTCGGCGCAACCCCCCCCCCCTCCCCTCCCCCCCCCCCCCCCCCCCCCCCCCCCCCCCCTCCCCTCCCACCTCTCGCCCCCCCCCCCCCTCCCCCCCCCCCCTTTTTTTTCCCCCCCTCCTCCCCCTCCCCCCCCCCCCCCCCCCCCCCCCCCCCCTCCCCCCCCCCCCCCCCCGCCCCCCCCCCTCCCTCCTCCGCCCCGCGCCACCCCCCCCCCTCCCCCCCCCCCACCCCCCCCGTCCCCCCCTCTCCCCCTCCCCCCCCCCTCCAGCCCCCCCGTTCCCTCCCTCCCCCCCCCCCTCCCCCCCCCCCGCCCCCCCCCTCCTCTCCCCCCCCCCCTCCCCCCCCCCCCCCCCCCTCCTTTTTTTTTCCCCGTCCCCCCCCTCCTACTCCCCCCACTTCTCCCCTCACCCAACCCCCTACACCCTGCACCCCCTCCCATCAGAACCCACACCACCCCACCCCACTATGTGTTTCTAACTGCACATTTCGAAATGCTCCGGCCCACCCCCCCCCCACCCACCACCCCCCATAGGACTGACATTTTTGGATGGCATAATCGGGAAAAAAAAAGTCACCATTTTGATGGATGGGAAGTTGTGGTAATTATTATTTACATTTTGAGGATATATTTCCTTAAGAGGCAATGAAATACCAAATTATGGCAAAATAATACTATTGTTGCTTTAAAGTCTATGACTGTAAAACTCTTGAAGGAAACTTGACCGTTTACTTTCTCACTATGCGCCCATCAAGGCATGTAAGGCAGTCGATCAGCCTCCTAGAAAACACGTTGTAGTGAGACTATGGGAGAAGTATGGGCGGCTAGTACACATCTTCCCAGATCCCAGTGATGGGGGGGCTATTTATACCGTACGCGCTTTGGGGGACCTAAATAGCATGGTAGAATCCCAATATTCAATGTCAACTGCCGTGTGCGGGTCTTCGGCGAGGCATGATATCTTGATTAAAAAATTACATCACGAGTGAAGTGTGTTATATTTTAATGCATGTAGGATGCGCAAGGTCGGTCGATTGCTTGAATAGCAGGGCGCACCGGGGGGGGGGAAAGTGCTAGTATTATGAATAAATGTCTGCGCTAGGGACATAACCATTGATCCAATCGCGTTAACGGTTTTGCTGACAGATTTCTAGCCGTACATAGTAGTATTCACCTCCATTGTGACGACCAGCGCTATAGTGTACTTTTTCAAGATACATTGCTTGAAGACAGTTTTTGTTGTCGCTGAAAGGACGTCGAACCAAACAAATAAAAGGAGAGTGACTCTAGACACTCGAACTACCAACCCACAGTGCTGTCAAGTGGCCTACGCATAGACCAATAGCTTGCACGGCACTATGTGTTGATGTCGGGAAGCTGGGGCTTTAATCGAAGGGAGTGCGTTGCACCCGACTTAGCAGTTAAAGGGGGCAGCCTAGCCTATAGGGCTTCTTAGTCCTATTTCTTGCCGGTTGTTGGCTATGTGCCAATGCTCGGATGAGTGGCCTAATAAGGCGGAAACAGCTAGCTGTCGATGGCTGGCCACTACCCTGGGTAATATGGGCTTGTAAGTCGCAATGCCTAGACTGGGGTACCGTGGGTTGCGTGGTTGAGTCGTGTCTACTTGCTGCTAATTGTGGGGTCGAAGAGGATGTTACGCTTTGTTGTAATTGTGTCAAATGTGTGCAGAATCCCATTAAAAAAAACAGGATGACCACCCCTATGGGTCAGCTGAAAAATTGATTGGACCCACCCTATACCAAGGGTCAAAAGCTGAGACCACCCCCTCTCTGCTCCGGGCCATTCCCCCCATCCCTTTTTGACCAGCCCTAGCATACTTTGTCAAATACAAATGGAAAGCTTTTATACTAGTACACCGTTTATTATTTTTGTATTTATGCTCTCATTCCTCACTTCAAAATGCATTTGGTACATTGTTGTACTGATACGAATATAATTTGGAAAAGTTTATGTGGAAAGGTTTACAATATAAAAAATTGCAGCTCAAGACACAGTAACAATATTCTCCCTTTCTGTGGTGTTTCAGTGCAGTGATCAAGTGAAAAACAAATTCTGTTGACCTACATGAGTTAAAAAATGTGGAGCTCTTCTGGTAAAAATAATTTGTTGAATGTGTTTATCCTATCATTTTCCCTTGGGAGACGGGGAATCCGGTATTGGGATCATTTTTGCATGAAATTTAGTACGATAGTTCAGTTTTAAGAAAACTTGGTGCTCCCATCGTTTTTACAGGGCTTAAACGGTCAAAATCGAACTTGAAGTTGGGGAGTTTCCGTAAATTGCCATACATAATTTCGCTGTATTTCGTTTTTACAGGGCTTAAACGGTCAAAATCGAACTTGAAATTGGTGATTTTCTGTGAATTGCCATACATAATTTCGCGGTATTTCGCTGGAGTTGGTGTGATTCATACACTTAGTTTTTTTTTTTCTCACGACAAGTATATAATTTTGAGGCTCGGTTTGTTCTTTTAATATATTTTCTTGTTAATTTGTTTTGTAGAGTGCATGTGATCCCCTTGTGTGGCCGATGTTTGGACCCTCTCGTCACAGCCAAGAGAAAACAATAATAATAATTATATGGTTCAAGCAAGTGTATAAACAAATCAGGAAGAGCCTGGATCTTGTCAATGTTTAATTCGTTGCAATGTAAAGACATCGCGTCGATCATGATAGTAACTTTTTCCTATCGTGTTCGGTGCCTGTCTTAAATTGTTTAATATCTCAAATGTTCAGTCATGTACAGTAAAATGATTGTTTTTGAACTTCCAGTTCTTCGTGGTTCGGTTAATTCCAAGTTCAATCATTCTCCCCCAGCTTTTGACTGTTTGTTTTGGTGCACAGAAAAATCTATGGTGGGGCCTTGAGATAAGTGCAGATGCTCCACAGACCACCCATAGGATGGTGTCCAAATGGCGTGGATAAAATGTTTGTGTCGTAGTTTTAAATATTTTAGAACTATGTATCATGAGCACTAATATAACAAGAAAAAAATCATTTCCTATTTGGGAATAGCTTATTAAAGTTTGATTTTGACTGTTATTTATGTACTCCACTTTTTTGTATAAAGCATATTGAAATATTGATTCAGATGTGGTCAAAAGTAATTCAATGGTCTCCACAAAGACAAACTCACAAAGTTAATGTGTGCAGAGAAAATTCATTGAGAGAAGGCTCTTCCCTTTAACAATGCCTTATGTCTGAAAGTTTCTTTTAGACATTCTAGGCTCTTTTGCTCTAAACAACCCACACCATACTTGCTTGAAAGACTAGGTTAAATCTTGAAAAAAGAATTTACATCTGCATTCTGAACATTAGGGTTAATCCTTTTGATCTTTAATAAATCATGCTTTTGTGTTTAAAAAGTACCAAATTGAATTGGTAATTCCCTGTATTTGACTAAATTGTCAAATGCCCCACCCCCGGGCAACCCTTTGGGAGCAAATGCCCCCATGGTAGGGACCTAACCCCTGTCAAATGCTTGGGAGGGGGTGGAGGGATGAGTGGGTTTGAATGCTGGAAGTATTACTGCAATATTGTACATAAACGTGCATGATTAATAACTGTATGTTTATTTCACATTACAGCGAAACCTCAATACTAAGTCTTGTAAAATTCAAGAGCCATGAAAACTTTGTCATACTTACGAGGAGGCCGTATTGCTAACAGGGAAATGTCAAATTTCATTGCAGGTCTATTTTAAGAGACCTCTTTGAAAAGGAAATCATTTGATTTGTTAAACTTTTACAGATGATTTGAAAAAAATAGTATCATCAACATTGTTTCTCAGTATTATTTTGTTTGATCAATTATTCATGAATGTATTTTGGCGACAGGTCATATGAGAGGTAAAATTATGAAGTATTATACAGGTGAACATTTCATTTGGGTAGGGTTTTTTGTAAGAAACGTTCTTCAGCTTTAACAAGAAGGCAAAGGGAAAAATGTAATTTGTGACAATCCCAAATTAGCATAAGTACTATTCCGCTGGCACAGAGCAAAGGAATGGGGGGGAGGGGGGTGTTCAAGGTGTTCAACGGGTCGAGATTAGTTGCCATTAGCAAGGCCTTCAGCTTATGCAGTGGTAAAGTTAATTTTCCTCTTCTTGGTTATGCATGAACGTGACTTTGAAAGTGTATATAATTATTTCTTTAGTGCTGTGATCTTATTACATGACATCACTGTGATTTACTACATTTGTGTGCACTACATTTTATTAGGATATCCTTAAACCCAAGGGTGGCACCACTGCCTTGGCTGGGGTACACTTTCCCTTATTTTTTTCCACCTGCTGTCTTTTCGGGCACTTCTTTTCTAACTATGGTTCACTTGGTTTTTAAATCTTTGAAACATCTAGGAAGTGTTGACACTAAATAAATGGCATTGCGGCTTGGCTGTCTAACACAACCATTCTAATCACCAACCTGATGAGTAGTTGGCGCAAAATCTTTGTCATTCATTCATTCAAATATTAGATCAGTACCAGCAGGGCTGGATCAAGGATTTTTGAGGGGGGGGGGGAGGGTGTGACTTGTACCTCAGGGTTGCAGAATTAATAGAAACATGCCCACAAAGTGTTGAACCTACAGCTGTACATGTTAATATTGAAAACTATGCACAAGAAATACTAGTAATGCCACAAAGTAGAAGCTGCAGATAATAAGTACGTTTTCAGAATGCTTGCCTTTTATTCTATCGTAACCACAATATTTTTCACTTTTTATTTATTGCTTCTCCTTAAGGGGGTGGCTACCCTCTCAATCCAGCCCTTCCCCCCAAGTCTATACCAACCAAAATGTTTGAAGAAGCATCCTCGAAGACCCAGGGGCAGTTTGTTGGGGCGAGAGGAAACAAATCGGGCAAAGAAATGAAGCGTCGCGGCATATGTCGCAGGTAACCTGCGACGCTTCATTCCAGTTTGCCCGATTTGTTTCCTCTTGCCCCAACTAACTGCCCCTGGGTCTCCGAGGATGTTGAAGAAGATGCTAAATTACCAATTAGCATTTAAAGAGCTTTGAGCTTGGAATTAACATGTTGGCTGTAATTTGCAAGAAATAACTTAATTTTCTCCATCTGCACCAAAGAAAGTGTCAGCATGTCTACAATATCAAATTTAGAACCTACAGTATGTAACTGACCAAAACAGAGTAATGAATGACCTTGCAGCTGACTAACAAAGGGGCATACAGTGTATTGATTTTAAGTTTCAAGAGCTACTTCACCAGTTCTGCTTTTATTTCAAAAGTTGTTACAATAATTTTAGTCAAAACGTCTCAGTATAGATGATTTAAAACTAAACTTGGTCATACTGAATTCATTTGTTATCACAGGCCACTTACCTTTCATATCTTAATATTGAGTTTTTTCAACAGAAGCATATCACCTAGCTTGGTGATATGCTACTGATTTCAATTATTATTTATCTACTCTTTGTCAATTTATTATCTAGGTTTTTATTAATTAATCATTTGGGATCAATCCCGAATAAGAATAATTGGAATAATGCAAGTAAACGTTTGTTTGGTAGCTATTCTCATTCCGGAATACCTGGATTCCATTCCGGCTATTCTGCTTCAAGGAGCAGAATAGCCGGAATATATTCTGGAATATATTCTTATTCTGGAATATCCCAAACGAACGCGCCCTTAGACAGTGCAGGTCCATAGAAGGACTTGCCAATATTCTTTAATGCCTGCTTTATCATACAACCATGTACGTACACCTGTACATGTATGTAAAATTGAGCTTGACAGTGTGGCCCAGGGGACACTAACAAAGAAATTAAAAACAGTTTATTGACAGCTCACTTCTACAGTTGCACTGGCTTGATTACAGTCATTATGAGGTGCTGTGACATGGAACCTGTTTCTAGCATTTAGCATCCTAAAAAAATCATAACCTGATCATTGCTGTTGATCACAAGACTTGCAGTGTCAGAATGAATGTTAATCTTACATTTATATCAATGAAATTACCTGTTCCACACTGTTTTGTATAAAGGGTTTCCTTCTACACAAGCTGCATTGAGCCGAAACTTCAGGAGAGATATAACATAAGGACTAGCGATGAAACCATGAGCTATACTTTCAGTGCTAATTCACTGTACCCACTGGAGATTAAATTCCAATTACTGAAAAAATATCATTGCAAACTAATTTTACAAGTGAAATAAATGGTGAATGTCAGAACAAGGTGATTTAAAGCCATTTCAATGGATTCCTGAGATCAATCCAGTTGATTACAGCAATTTTCAAGGAACAAGACAATTTAAACCGAACATTAATTTTACGATCAAAATTTATTTTAATATCATCAGAGGTTTCACTTTCATCAGGCAGAAAAATATGGTGTTTTTTGCTGTTTTAGTGCTAATAGCACTGACCTGGCAACTCAGTTAAAAGAAACATCTTTACAACTCACTGCTATAAAAAGGCAAGGTCATCAGTGTGCTCAAGTTTTCAAAGCACTTATTTTGATTTATATAATTCATGTATTATTCATACATAGGTAGAAGAAAATTAATGTCAACATCATTGCAACGGAAGTACACTGTAAGTGTATGGGTTGAAATAAAACTGAATTTCAGATTAGACATGATAATCGTGCATTTGTAGTCAAAACACCATGTGGGATGAGTACTGTCTTGCTAAGTTCTAGAACCATAAACCTTGAGGAGCTTTCCATCAAATTAAACAACTGAAATCTATTTGGTTTGCAACGTTTCAAATGCCCGCAAGAAGGGAAATAATTCTACCTCAAATACAAACAGATTTTCTTTGTTTGCATTTCGTTTCAAAGCAAGACATATTCTTGTTTTCGGGATCCTCAAGCTCTGTAACAAGTTTGTACTCAAAAATTGAAGCTGCTGCCTCAGACCAGTCTAAAGGCCAGCTTCATCACTTGTTAAGAGTTCCTGACTTGTTTATGTGGGAGGACTCCCTGATAGAGACTCACCCTTTCAAAAGCCTAACAGGTACCTTTTTCTGGCTTCAGGTATAACTTTTAAAGGGTAGGGGAATTCTGACAAGTTGAGGTGCATGGAAGGGTAGGGAAATCTGTTGTTTAGGGACTTCCCTTCATCTGGTTCTAAAATGTTGTTGAAAATCTCTCATCTACTCTCCTGAGAAAAAATGAGGGCATCCTTCCTTTGTACCTTGTGATATTTTTACTGAAATTCTCAACCCAAAAAGGAAAAGAAAATAAATAACCATTAATAAAATGTTTTGAAGGAACTGCTCGTTAGGAAAATATACTTGTTCAAGGGAAAATGATAGGATAAAAAACATTCAACAAATTATTTTTACAGAAGAGCTCCCACATTTTTTAACTCATGTAGGTCAACAGAATTTGTTTTCACTTGATCACATGGACTGAAACACCACAGAAAGGAGAATATTGTTACTGTGTCTGAGCTGCATATTTTTTTATATTGTAACACTTCCCATAAACTTTCCAAATTATATTCTTATCAGTACAACAATGTACCAAATGTATTTTGAAGTGAGGAAGTGAGGAGCAATAAATACAAAAATAATAAACTGGTGTACTAGTATAAAAGCTTTCCATTTGATATTTGACAAAGTATGCTTAGGGACTGGTCAAAAAGTATTGGGGGGATGGGCCGGAGCAGAGAGGGGGTGGGTCATCAGCTTTTGAACCCTTGGTAAGGGGTGGGTCATTCAATTTTCAGCTGCCCATAGGGGTGGGTCATCCTGTTTTTTTTAATGGGAATTGGCACACATTTGACACAATCTACAACAAAGATAACTCCTTTCGAACAATTAAAGCAAGTGACACACTCAAACACCAACCCACGGTCTGGCATGCGCACAGCCATATTACCCAGGTAGTGGCAGCCATGGACAGCTGTTTCCGCCTTATTAGACCTCATTAGCATGGCATAGCCAACAGGCAGAAATAGGACTAAGAGCCCTATGTAGGCTGCCCTTTACTGCTAAGACGGGTGCAAAGCACCCCTTTATTAAAGCCCCAGCTCCACACAACACATGTGGGAGCTATTGGCTATGCGTAAGGCACTTGACAGACTGTGGGTTGGTGTTCGAGTGTGTCACTTCCTTTTATTGTTTGTTCACTCCTTTCAGGACAAAAACTTTTCAAGCTGTATTTGAAAAAGTACACTTGGCTGGTGTACAATGGAGGTGATAACTTATGTACTGTAAAATCTGTACAAAAGTTAACGGATTGGAGTCCCAGGGCAGAAATATTCATAATACTGCACTCGGTGCGCTGGTATTCAAGAATGACCACCTTGTGTCTACATGATTAAAAATATAACACAATCAGTGGTGATGTAATTTTAATCAAGATATCATGTCAAAGACCGAAGAGTTGACATGATATTGGGTCTACATGCTATTTGTCCCCAAGGGTTAAATGCACAAGGATCTGGGAGTTGTCTGGCCATACTTCTCCCAAGTCTCACTACAACTGTTTTCTAGAGGGATCACTGCTTTACATGCCTTGAGGCCTAGTGAGAAAAGTAAAAGGTTAAGTTTCCTTAGAGTTTACAGTCATGACTTTAAGCAACAATATTATTTTTGCATAATTTTGTATCATTGTTAAGAAATATATCTAAAATGTAAATAATAATACCACAATTCCATCCACAAAATGTTATTTTTTTTCTAATTATGCATCCAAAAATGTCATGTCCTATGGGGGTGGGGGTGGGGGGGGGGTGGGTCAGGCGATTTTCAGCCTTCATTTAGGGGTGGGTCACTCAGTTTTGTGTCAAATGGAAGGGGTGGGTCATGTGTTTTCTAACTGCCACATTTCGAAATGCTCCGGCCCACCCCCCCCCCCCCTGTACTTTTTGACCAGTCCCTTATAATCCAACAAATCTTTTCGTTCGCACACTATTGGTCTAAACATGTCACGTGACCGAATATCCCCCAGCAAAAAACTGGGGGATATCCGAGAATATCCCCCAATTTTCAAAACGGCGTGCGATGCGAAAAAGATTTGAAGGATAGTAAACATGATAGCCTCCATTTGGGGCAAAAATATGCTAGGATATTTGTCCTTGGACATTATCTGTTCCTCAAAGCTCACAGTTTTCCTGGAGCTACACTCTCAAAAAACCGTTCGCTTCTCGGAACAGATAATGTCTGCGGACAAATATCCGTGCATATTTTCATGCCAAATGGAGGCTATTGTTTATATATCTCTTACAGTATGCAGTGTTTGGTTAGGTTGCACTTTACTGTCAAGGAAGAAATGATTATGATGCAAGAGTGGCTTCATATCTTTATTGCAATAATTTCCATTATCAGTAGAGAAATCACATTTGGACAGGTCCACTGATACTCTTAAAATCTATGTTAAAGATGGGAAAAGTAGGTTGCATTATCCAAACCATAGCATTGCATGCCAGCGTGGGGGTGTATATGCCAGCATGAAACCACCTAAGAAAGACAAACAAAAATATATGAAAATTATGTTATCAGTTCAGTGACTTCATCAGTCACAAAAGACTAACAACCACATCTTTATCAGTTTAACAAATTGATATCAATTTTTCATCTATCTGTCTTGTTATTGATCATTAACTTACTTTGTAAGAACATTGTCAAAGTAGCTGTGGATCAACAAGTGATGACAAAATTCAATGTCAATAACTGGACCCATGAAAAACTAACTTCAATTTGTTTTTTACACATTATTTTCTGCTCTTACTTGTTGATACCCTGCTTAAAATCAATTATAATTCATCTATCTGTCTGCTTATTGACCATGAAAATTAGCCATAATTATGGCTTGAGAATTTCCGCAGTTGTTGAACAAAGAATAATTTTGGTCAGGAAAAGTTTTTTTTTGTTGAGAAGGGTTTCAGAGGAAAAGTCCAGTGTAAAAATGTTATCTTAATAGAAAAAATACTTGTAGTTTACCAAGAGAAATTCAGAAGAAAACGGATTAAGAGAAATTAAGCGCTTCCCTTGTTTCTCTTGTGGGTATTTCCTTGATATACCAACTCAACAATAAACAAGATATGATGTATAATTTTTACCTCTGCTGTAAAGGTTTGAAGCCAGTTTGTTTCCACTTTAAAAAGAATTGCAAGTACACCACCCACCCCCTCAGTCCCTATTCCTACCCTAAAACAGCACAGGTTCCAGGATTCCATATCATCCCCCAACAAAATTTACCATAATACTCCCATACTACAATACAATCCTTTTTTAATTTCATCAGTGCAGGCAGACCTAGATTCAGAATTCAGATCTCTGACTTTTTGGTCCACTTCATCTCCACTGACTATGAAAGCAATCACTGCAAATTTCCTTACATGTGTTGGTCTAATTTATTATTGCTCTCAGATTCCTTTCCCCTTTGATGAAATTAAAGTGGTCTAAAAAAATAAACTGGATTAAACAAATTAAAGCAGAGGTAGAAATCGAGCCTTAAATTACTATGATTCTGGTATCAGGATATCCATATGTTGTAAAGACAGTTAAACTGCTTAATTTGACCTTCATAAATTTGTCATTTGTGAACTGAACACTATATGTATTATTCAGCAGAACTGGTGGGTTTTGAATTAAAACCTAAAAACATTTTAACACAGGTCATCAGTGAGGATATTCCCAGTTTTTCTTTAGCCAACAACCCCTAACTCCAAAATATAGAAGATAATGACAAAGACAATCATTATGACAAAAACAACCTCTGTCAATTCAAAATACTCCAAAACTTTGCTAACAGTATAAATTTGACTCAATGCTTTAACATGCTTCTATTACATGTATAAGATTAATAATACACATGAAAAAAATTACTCAATTCTGATTGGCTGAGAGCAGTGCAGCTCAAGTGTAACACCAGTACAAAAAGTGTAACACCGGTTCAAAAAACGTAACACCAGTGCAAATTACACATCGTAATTCTCGATTATGATTTGCACAAAGATTATGAGAAATGTTGCACAGGCCAATGATCTAATTTAAAGCAATGACAAAAATTCTGTACAGAAACTCGGAAAAAAGTTTTCTCGAATGCAAAAGAAATGGCTTCAAGAAACATCTTTCGGCACTTTTTCCACCCGAGTTTTTTCATGTTTGTATTATTACTAAGTAATCATACGGTTTTTCTCATTCACTTTGAAGTGGCTCGTACAATTTCAGCTTTTTGAAAAACTCATTTGTGCTTATTACCAGTAATTCCAAATTGAACTCAAAAAGCTATGATTACCTATACTAATTTTTACCACTCGAGTCAGAATTTTTAGATGTGTCACATTGAATTCCACAAAAGATTGAAAATGCTGTTACCTTTTGAAAATATCTACATCAGTTCAAGAGATAAATGTAATGTATTCACGTTTGAAAAATGTGTAAAAATAATATGCAAATGCTGTGACTGATGATGTCATACACTCAACCCAATATTCAATTTGATACCTATGTAGCCATATAAGGGAGTGCCCCCTTCCAGGGTCACAGTGGGTGGGTAAAGATATTACCTTACCATTGAGAGTCTTTGAGAGCTAAACCTAAACAAGCGCGCAAAGAGGTTGATCCCCAGGCCAGCATTGCAGTCAAGACAATACAGAGGAATTAACAATTAACTACTGTATGACTGAAGGAGAGCTATAACAGATCTAGTCATAGACTGCTTCACCCCTTTGTTGATATATTCGGGGAAGTCTGACCCGGGAGTCTCACATCCCCAAAAAACGCTTTTACAATCAATTCCAACTCACAACATTGATTATTTCTTACAGAGAAACAGTGTTCAACAAGAGATATGGAAATAGGTTACTAACCTTGAGTATACGACTCATCTTGTTGTTTCCACCACACGCACGTGGATACTGAGCTTCAACCGAGTGTTCACTGACAACGACTTTCAGAACTAAACGGCTACCGTTAAATATGTTCCTGTTGTACACAGTGAAAATTATTGCCAGCAATGCTTCATCCAGGTTATTCCTAACATTATAGGCTATTTCACTTAGTGTTATCACTCAATCACGAACAACAAGAACCAAAACCCGGGGGTCAGAACAACACCACTTTCGAAAACTTGAAAAATCCGCCATTCGATGACAGAAGCAATAATGAACTGTTGTCTTTTGCCGAAAGTTTTGCTTTCAAAGTCGAAGAAATGTACCAGCAAGATGTTTCTACCCTCAGTTTGAAAGGAAACGAACCTGACGGTTTGCAAATGGAAGAAAATCTTGGCATTTTTTCGCCTTGTGAAACGAGCCTGCGCAGCGCAGTCAAACCGGATGTGACGTCACTTTTCGTTGGATGATCCAGACACGAAAATCTCAGGAGTCTTCTGCCCCGCCCCTGGTTTAACTATAACAATAAGCGAAACAATGGAACCCCTGAGAGACTTTTAGACTTTAGAATACAGAGAAACAAAACTGATGGTTTACAAATACATGGGAATCTTGAGTAATCGAAACGCTATTTTCTCGCTTTACTTTCTGAAGCGCCGGTTGCGAAGCTCAGTTTAGACCGGATGTGACGTCATTTTTTGTTGGATGATGCATATACGAAAATTTCAAGAGTCTTCTGTCCCGCCCCATCCAACAAGTGAATGTATGATGCCCTCCTTCCTCTTCTGAATATAAGGGAGGGGGTGTGATTGCAGGTTAGGTTACAAGTAGAATCTGTGCCACCAAGAGACTATGAGGGTGAGAGAACCCATCCCCCATACATGGGCATCTTCCAATGATAATCTTTTTCAATCTAATTTTAGCGCGTTGTCAAACTGCGAGGCTATTTTAGGAAAGACATCTGATTGGCCAATTTAAATGGCATGATAACATTGAGGTTTAATTTTAACAGCTAATCAAATATGCAAAAACCTTGCGCCTGGACTTTCGAATCGCATTTCGTAAGGTCAGAGGAAGAATAATTCAAACTTTCTGGCGCTTTGAAAGAGCTTTCAAAAGAGATATTTTTCTCGCTTTAGGCCGCTCAGTACTTTTTGAGAAACGGCTTTCGTGAGTGTTTATTGGAATACAATTCTTGTCAGCAGCCACGGCATGGCGCGTCTTGGGAATAAGTCATGCAGAGGAATGACAAGACTTATTTTCGAAGTAAACTTTATAATAGGTTAAACACATCGAAGATAATTTTCCTGCCTGGCGCTTTGGAAACAGTGCTCTTCCACCGGTATTTTTGGAGCGAAAGTTCTAACAAATGCGAAACAAATATTTTAGCTGTCTTGCGCTTTAAAATGCCTTTCGAAAGAGATGCTTATCGCTTCAATCCGTTCGGCACTTTCCGAGAAACGACTTCAAACAGGTTTGAAATTCGAGTCTTGGCACTTAATGTTAATCATTCATCATTCATGCAGGGAAATGACACGAATTCTATTTACGGCTTTGGAGAAGCACGTATAATTTTCCTGTCCAGCTCTGAAAATGATTTCCAATGCTAACAGTGCGGCAGTTCAAAACAAACATTTTTTTTCTCTTCACCCGCTGAATTTTCAATTTCTTATTCAGATGGACACGACCTGATGACCGTTGGCCATTGCTTGCGTGATCATGGGACGGAGACTAAAAATAACTTTGTCAGCGTGACGCGAAGCTTAATACAGTCCCTTGGTCCCACAGAATACCTCCCACAGGTCTCTCGTGTTCACTGAGATCATTGTAGCGTGACTTAACTGTTTGCGTTGGGTGGGTGTCAAAACAGGGTCAGACGGTATATAATTACACGGTGTAAGAAAAGAGAACGAAGCCACGGATAGGAGTTTGTCTGATCACAAAACGTTTGACAAGCAAGCAACGCCATTGAACTGTTGTTGTAGCGTCGTTAAGCTAAGGACTTGATACCAGAGTGGAGTACTAGTTTCATAGTCCTTCTAAAGTACTCGAGTAAGTTACAATTGTTGTTCACTGCCTGAGTTTCTAGCTGTCAATTAACGTCAGTGCTGCTGCGTAGTTTTATGATGTTTTTAATTTTTATCGAGGTTCCAGTTAGTAGTAATTCATATCGATTCATATACGAGGTATTAATAACGGAAGTATCGACGGCTGTCTGGAACTCATGAATATTATTCCACAATTGTGATTAGCTAGTGCGCGGAAGCAGGAAAGAGTGTTAAAATATTTTCAGTTGACTCACGACATATATTATTTCCTGAAGGTGGTACAGAAATAAATAACTTTCTTCTAGCTAATCGCATTCCCACGGGGCTGTGAACATGGAGGAAAGTCCTCTTCTCTTCTCGCAGCAAACTGTGCCCAGAACACGTAAGTTTCATTGTGAATTTTTGTTCTTTTGTTTTCGTTTTTAGTGGGGGAAGGGCGGAGTAATAAGCCAATGGAAGACACCCAAAAAATCTATTTTAAAATGTATCCCATAATACTCGCAATGATGCAATGTCACGAACACGCAGAGTTTTAATCCTACGCAGACGAAACCACCTACAATGATAAGTCTTTAATACACTGGTTACTTGAAGGTTACCACAATTTTTTCGCTGTTTTTGACCGTTTTGAATTAAGAGAGTTGTTGCATGATATTTCGTTCTTTGGTGTTTGAGTTTGGGACGGTCAACACTTGACGTTAAGAAGCCGCCAGGAGAAACATACTGTCTTACTCAAAAAGAGCTAGTTTATAGGCAGGACACAATCTGTAATCTGTAGCTCCCAGGTTCAAGCCTTCTACTTTGCTACTGGATTAATTTGTTTTTAGCTGCCAAGAATTAAACTCAGTTCTCAGCTGCACGTGGCTGTGAACTGGCTTCTGTGTCTTCTTTCAGTTCGAATTCTTCTTTGTTTGTTAATTTGTGATATTTGTTCAATGTTTGACATGAGGAGTTGTCACTCAACAGTTTTTGATCATCTTCAGCATTCAACCTTGTAAGCACAAAAAAATGCATACCTTTGTTAAGAAAATGAATGTTGTTGGAGCGGGTCAGAGCCACCTTGATTTTTCATTTTAAGTTGGCACTGAACTCGCGTGACGGATTTATTTTAAACATGAAAACATGGAAGAAATGTATATTTTGTCCGACTTGACAAAAACATGTTTTAGTTAGAAAATCTAAATTTCTGCACTTATTAATTTTAAACTTTTTAACTCCTAAGTCAGAGTTGTTACGATAAATAATAGCTAATAATTTTGACATTACAAAAATATTTATAGTGTTTCGTTTCTTGATGAAATATTATATGTTTATCCTAAAAATTATCCGCAAACATAATTTACTTGTGTGACTGTGATAAAACTCTAATAAGAAACCTGGGAGCACTTATTCTAAAGTATGTGAGCAACAACGACAAACAGCAACAATTTATTTGTTTGGAATTATTTCTCCTTGTAGTAAAACACGGCATACCGACAGATGAAGAATTAGAAAAGTTGGGTGTTAAAATTGCAGAAAATTGGAAAAAGCTTGGTCGTCGCCTTGAGGTCAGTGATCCAAATATTCAAGAAATAAATAAAGCTCAAGACCAATTGTCTGAAAAGGGATACCACATGTTAAAGCACTGGAAACAAGAAAAGGGTTCTGCTGCGACCTACCAGGCTTTGTGTGATGCATTACAACATGAACTTGTACACCGCAAAGACTTGGCAGAGATGTTTTGTTACATAAATGGTAAGTAATTTCAATCTACAATATTAAATGTGGAGACTTTCAGTATGCTCAGGACTCTGGATTGAGCAGCCTGGATTTAGCCCTAGTTGGAGATGATCATAATTGTGTTCTGTTTTTACACAGCACAATTTTCTCTCACAGTACCTCTCTTCACCCATGCAGGGACGGATCCAGGATTTTTTTAGCCCTAAACTGCCCAAAGGGTCTCCCTTTGATGAGTAAAATCATCTTGCCTTAGACAGAGTAAAATCTATAAGTCACTCTTGGGCAGTAAAGGGTTAAGGGAGATAGATTTTAAAGGGGAGTGGCTGGTGCCTTGGGGTTGCAGAAACAATGAAGCATGCAACTAAAATATTTCAATTTGAGAATTAGAATCCAATTTAAAATTGTTACTCCAGAAATACAAGTAAATATGCCACAAACAAGAAACTACAATGAGGTGCCTGCCCGGAGTGTTTGCCCTTAACATAATATTTACTTTTTTTTCTATCTCGATTTCCCAAAGTAGGAGGTGGCTAGTCATAGCTCTTAGATCACATCTTTGATCCAAGGTCTCAGGCCTTGAGTTTGTCGGTGATTAACTGAGTCACTCATAAACTTGAACTTGTGCATTTTCATAAAACAGATAAATTAATTAAGAAATAGAAAACATGTACCATGTTTCTATTGAGTTATAGACACACGAGTGGAAGTTTGGGAGAATGAGAAATGCTGTGGGAACAAGAGCAGCAGGCGAGTGTTTCCACAGCTTTTTCGCCGAGTTCTCTCAAACTTTCACGAGTGTTTCTATTTAGACTACAAGCCCGAGTTTTCTACGAGCAGATGGTCAACGAGGCGCAGCCGAGTTGACTATCGCTCGTAGAAAACGAGGGCGAGTAGTCTAATTGTTTTAGTATAAATATACCGTAGTCATAAAAAGAAAAAAATGTCAAGTAACGCGTAGAAAAGAACTGTTTTATTATGTTACATCAGGTTCAAACGTGATGCGTGATATGCACTGATGCGTAACTGTTGACTATTTAACAATTACAGGGCCGTAGCCAGAAAAAAATTTTGACTGAGGCAATGTCTATGAATAACTCATGACTGAGGCAATCAGTCCATGGTTGAGTTCTCTTCCTAGGTATTAGGTACTATAAACAGCAAAAGCCAAAGAAATGACCGAGGCAAGTGCCTCGGTTGGCCTGTTACTAGCTACGGCGCTGAATTAGACTACGAGCCCGAGTTTTTTACGAGCAGATAGTCAACGAGGCGCAGCCGAGTTGACTATCGCTCGTAGAAAAACGAGGACGAGTAGTCTAATTGTTTAAGTATAAATTTACCGTAGTCTCATTGCATAAAAAGAAAAAAAGTCAAGTAACGCGTAGAAAAGAACTGTTTTATTATGTTACATCAGGTTCAAACATGATGCGCGATGTGCACTGATGCGTAACTGTCGACTATCAGCAGATAGTCGACGGTAATATAGCCAATCAAATTCACGGATTCACAATAGACTACGGTAAATTTATACTAATAGCAGATAGTCAACAGTAATATAGCCAATCAAATTCACGGATTCACAATAGACTACGGTAAATTTATACTAAAACTCAATAGAAAGATGGTACATGTCTTCTATTTCTTAATTAATTTATTTAACAATTAGATTTAATATGAGCTCGAGATTTCTATCGCGCGATAGAAATCGAGAGCGAATAATCTAATTGTTTTAGTATAAATCTACTACTCGCTCAAAACTTAATCTAAATCTTTTTCTCAACACTTCGAAAACGCCGAGAAACGGCCGTCATTTTGTTAACGCTACTCACTATCTATCACAGAATAGATAGTGAGTAGCGTAGCCAATCAGAGAATGGCATTCGCGATAGAACGCTAATAGATTTATACTAAAACTCGATAGAAACACTTAGAACATGTTTTCTATTTGAATTTAAAAAACACCTCGAAGAGGAAAAGGAAAATAACTTGTTAACTTTGATTATCAAAATGAAAATTCTCTTTGCTAGCATCATCATTACGTTAACAGCTTGTGCTAGTTCTGTTTCTCCATCGAGTTATCGAAACACGATTTTTAACCAATCAGCATATGTACATGTATTTTCTTAGGACTGTTTTCGAACATTTATAATTTGTTGATTGGTTTCTTGCCCTGTTTCTTACACCTGTGTGGCAAGGCCGGTGGATTTAGCTCAAAGTCTGCACCTGCTACTGACAACTGCACTTTTTTGAGTACCTTATGTCCTGCTAGAAAACTGCGTCAGTACATTTTTCTTTCCTATCATTAAAGGCCATTTACTCTTATCACCTTTCTCGCACATTTCTACAAAGTGTTATAATTGATTATTCCAAGGTTAACTTCCAGAATGAGCGGAAAGGAAGCGACTCTCGGTTTTAATGGATTGTAAAATTCGACCTGCAAAAAACAAAAATTCACAATGAAACTTACGTGTTCTGGCACAGTTTGCTGCGAGAAGAGAAGAGGACTTTCCTCCATGTTCACAGCCCCGTGGGAATGCGATAGCTAGAAGAAAGTTATTTATTTCTGTACCACCTTCAGGAAATAATATATGTCGTGAGTCAACTGAAAATATTTTTAACACTCTTTCCTGCTTCCGCGCACTAGCTAATCACAATTGTGGAATAATATTCATGGAGTTCCAGACAGCCGTCGATACTTCCGTTATTAATACCTCGTATATGAATCGATATGAATTACTACTAACTGGAACCTCGATAAAAATTAAAAACATCATAAAACTACGCAGCAGCACTGACGTTAATTGACAGCTAGAAACTCAGGCAGTGAACAACAATTGTAACTTACTCGAGTACTTTAGAAGGACTATGAAACTAGTACTCCACTCTGGTATCAAGTCCTTAGCTTAACGACGCTACAACAACAGTTCAATGGCGTTGCTTGCTTGTCAAACGTTTTGTGATC
>JAHPZR010000113.1:25000-44135 GCA_019787425.1 Platygyra sinensis | reverse complement strand
CTCAAGCAAATTTATATGAATGGTAGTCTTCTTATTTAAGTTATGTTATGTTATGGTTGCGTTGATTTTACTTCAAATCAGCATGATATGTAGTGTTTTAAACTTCTGGGATCAGGGGCCATGCAGATGTAAGGAGACCTGTACGTTGCACAGAAGGGTTAATCTGTTAATCTGTCAGCCCTACATTTTTAAGCTTATACCTTGCAGGCAGTTAAAATGAAATAGAGATCCTTGCTGTGACACTTAAAAGTGAAATCAACATTTTAACCTATTTAAGCCCGAAATCGTCGTTTTGAGTTTACGTGCTGGGTGAAATGAACAGCTTGCTCGTTTTGAAGTGAAATCAACATCCTTGCCGTCATGCCTTAACGTGATATTTCGTCAAGTTAACATTTGGCTGTAATTTGAGTGAAATTAACGTCTTTGCGGTCGCGTGATAACGTGAAATCACAATTTTAACCGTTTTAAAAACCTGAAATCAACATATACATCTTGATTGTTTTCCTTGGCCTAACACTGCGCTAACCCTAACGCGTCCTGACCTTAACTCTCACCTAATCCGAAGCGCTGACCCTAACAACGAAGCGCTAACCCTAGGTAAAAACCCTCACCCTTCAACGCTAACCCTAGTTTCAAGCGATAACACTAAACGTTAACTCTAAGCCTAACCTTGTTCCGTAACCCTAGTTTCAAGAGGTAACCCAAAACTTTAACTCTAAGCCTAACCTTGTTCTGTAACCCTAGTTTTCAAGCGATAACACTAAACATTTACTCTAAGCCTAACCTTGTTCCGTAACCCTAGTTTCAAGCGGTAACCCCAACCCTAAGTCTAATAAAACTGGGAACTCTTAACCCTAAGGGTTTAAGTCCTTGCGGTGGCGTGATAATGTCAAATCAAAATTTTAAGTCTCTGTAAATGACCTGATATCAACATTGTCTAGCTGGCTTGCACACTGCATGAAATTAACATTTGGCTGTAATTTGAGTGAAATCAACGTCTTTGCGGTCGCACGTTAACGTGAAATAAAAGTTTTAACGGTTTTAACCTGACATCATCATTGTTTAAGGTTACACGTTGCAAAAGATCAATATTTTGCTGGATTTTGAGTGAAATTACCGTCTTTGCGGTCACGTGCTGACGTGACAACAAATACAGGGTTTTTTGCATATGTAATATCTCGAAAACAAAACAAACTTCAGCGAAAAAACACGCAGAACATTGTCTAACGCACCTAAACAAAACTGCATGCGAAATTTGGAGCGTTTTTGATAAAGTTCATTTTTGAGTAAAAAACCTAACGCCCTTTTTCCACCGAAGCCTTCATGAAATGGAGTGGATTGAAATGCAAATTTAATTAATTGAGTTTCAATTAATTTCACTTCATTTATGACTGAAATGGAGTGGATTGAAATGCAAATTTAATTAATTGAGTTTCAATTAATTTCACTTCATTTATGACTTTTTGTAGGCAGTTATTTGCAGGCCATGTGGTGGGGTCTCAGCCAATCGAAAGGAAGAAAACAATGCATCGAATAATAATATGGGATATTTATATATGTACAAATTTTAGCCTCCCAATTACCAAAATCTGAAAACAACAAGGGTTTATCTTCCTTAATTAGTGTAAAGGACATTATAATTTCTAACAAATTGCCACAAATGAGAATGGAACGAAATCTGAGAGAAGTCTCATCATGCAATCCTCTGTGGGACCATTATATTACTTACAGGGGGCAATTCAGTGTAATGGTTCTGTATAAAGTGACTGTGGGATCCTACTAAACACAGGTACTGTGTTTCCTTCAATAATAGCCGGGAGCGATTATTTCTATTTTCACACCAAAAGGGGGTGGTTATTCAAGGGAAGGCGGTTATTTGAGGGAGGCGATTATTTCAAATATTTCTCACAGAAGGTCGTGCCCTATATATTTTGTTTTATTATACCAAGCAATAAAGGAAAAAGTGAAATACATGAACATTGCCATAGAAAAAAACCCAGTGCTTTTGTAACCATTCAGTTGTGAACAATTAAATGAAAGCTTGTTTGTTACCCAAGATATCAATTTTTTACTTGAGAAGGAGGGGATAAGAGTAAGAGAAAATGGCAAGGGGGGATTAATAGAGGAATGGCTATTATTCAAGGAAATACGGTATTTATATAGTGGTGAATGACTATCAGGAAATTCTTAATACTGAATTGAACAATTTATTTTGCTGTTTTATTATTATTTTTTCCATTTGTGTAAGCTATGAACAATAATTATGCTTTAGAATAAACAATTTATTTGTTCTGCTTTCAACTTTGAACATGTATTCTTTAAAGAACTGTAAAAACAAAGTGCGAAACAAACTAATGAAAGTAAGCAGATTCTAAATAAAGTATTTTTAAACCCTCTTCGATACTGAAGGCGTCAGTAATACATAATTAATTTAGTTGAAGCACGCAATACGCTGTTTAATTATAAAAAATGTTGACCAAAAAGAGTGTTTCAACCCTCGTTAAAAGAATGACGTAGAGATAATTTAGGTCTACTTGAGACACCGAGAATAAAACTTGCACGCAATTTGTTAGCACCGAAAACGTTCACCAGTTTCGACATTTGCGTACTCAAATATAACGTGATGTGAAAATAAAGTAAGCTTACATGTACATCTCTTACCTGGTTCTCCATATCAACTTGTCTTTGAAATCTGTGTCTGTTAACTTCGGACGATGTTTGTACCCTTAAGGGTTCTGACAGAAGTTTCCTTGGTTGAGCAGACTTTGGTCTTCCCCTAGTTTTTGTAATTTGTTTCAAAAGTCTCTGGTTCTCTCGATCAATGGCATCCACTTTTGCATTGCTAAACGACATATTTTTGCGTTCAAGAGGCGGGGGCCCGCGAGATTCGTTTAGATGTACAGCACTTCTAGGCCTTGATCTAGAAGCAGTAGACATCGAAGAACGTCTCGAAGCAGTGTCGTCGAAATCTTTTTCCTCTCTAACAACCTCCCAATCATTCTTTGAAGCCGTCGTTCTAACACCTTCCTCCATCTTGTCTGCTTGTTTATCGTTCAATTTCTCATTAATATCAAGAACTGCCTGAAGAAGTAGATTCAAATCTATCTGGTCGGAGTTTGGGTGTAAAAAATGTTCCCTTTTCAGTCGATCATCGGTTCTATCGCGGCATGAACTCCCTGTTGAATTCCTCCGATTAGTTTTTGCCGCCGCCATGTTTCTTTTGGAACCGTTTCCTTCGGAAATTCTACGTCACGTTGCCACAGTAACTCCTAACATGCAGCAAAGGTTTCTAGTCCCAGACTTCTCGCACAATGAATGTTTTGAGCATGCGATAAAATTTCGTTTTCAGCGGTCTCTCGTTGGAGAGCCTTCGAGTAGAAGAATTTCGTCGTGGCATGGAGGCAAAGTTGAAAGAAAACGGATGGTAGGTCCTACTTTGGAAGTGTTAAGTATTTTATTTCCTGCAGTTTTGTGTTCATTCCCCTTAAGGCGTAGCTTTGCGCTTTGGCTTTTTGCCTTGCACGTTTGATTTCATATGCTCATTTCGCTGATAAATTGATGAAGTTGCGGTTGGTCGTGTGCGCTTCACGTTGTACGAGTGGATCTCACGCGCGCTTCGTTTGTACAACTGTTGTGTTCTGTATCAATAAAATGGTCGTTTCTCCTGCCAGGTTTCTCTCCTCCGAAGGAATTGCAGAATGTGAAAGAGCTTGCAACAAAGAGAAGCCATCTTTGCAGGAGCTGTCGAGGGCAGCCCTTAATGTGAGTATTGGAAAACGCGTCGGACGAAGAAATGTACACTATAAAGCGGATGATGAATTTTTCTGCTCGCTCGGTGATTGGATTGTTTTCATATTGTCAAGTCGCGTACTGTACAATGCAGTCTTAAAACGTTGGATTTTACTTGTCGTAGAGGCTGTTGGCCACTGCTCATTAAATATGAACATTTTAAAGTTTAATGCATTTGAGAATCTGCTCGTGATGGGATATCCGACTATTATTTTGGTTTCTCTGAATTGATTTCTTGATGAAGTTTATTTTCATCTCACACCTATTATCTTATCTGGAAACCGCACGATTCTTGGAACTTCAATTTACGTGTTAAAGCGCATTTATCGAACAAAATTAGGAAGCGACAGGGTAAAAAAAGTGCAGGGAACTTCAGCTTCCCATCTCTGCCTTGCATTAAAGTTTTTGCATTGTACGATGTTGACAGTGATTCGATGGAAAAGCTTGCTGTGGTCAGTAAGTGATAATTCATAAATAACATAAATGTTAGGTTTGTATCCCAGGTGTTAAGCCATTGAGAACTTCATTTAAGCTTATTTTTGAGACTAAAATTTTATTATGAAGTCCTCTGCAAAGTAGGTTTGCTGTACTAATTCGCCTCCTCAGACATGTTTGGGAATGTTGAATAGGATTGAAACGAGCTTCAAGACTGTTAAGAAGCTTACTATAAGATAGTCTATTTTACATTGCCTAGAAATGTTGCACTTAAGGATTCGCAATAGCTATTTGACTATTGCATAACTGACAGCTGTAAAACAGTCTGCCTTTTTGGGTCCACAGCCTAATAAGTTGTGTTGTTAGTTCTGCTGGGTGAGATGCTAGTCCACCACAGACTCCCACAGTGTTGTTGAGGTTGGGGCAAAATATGTGCCTGGCTGCAGAAATCTTTTACTTTCTAACTTGATGAAGCCCTGAAATGAATCTAGTGAAATCAATCAATCAATCAATCAATCAATCAATCAATCAATCAATCAATCAATCAATCAATCAATCAATCAATCAATCAATCAATCAGTCAATCAATCAGTCAGTCAGTCAGTCAGTCAGTCAGGCAGTCAATCAATCAGTTAATCAATGAATCAATCAGTTTATCAATCAATTAGTGAGTCCTTCAAACAGTATGTCTGCCAATGTAGGTCATCAACAAGTTCAAGATAGAAAATTACACGAAATGAAGTTGTTAAAATCAATTTGAAAACTACTGGACGTTAATTGAGAAGCCAGCACACAGCCTGACATGCCTTAGATTAGGATGTCATGCATATTGAATACAAGCTGCAAATTTAAAAAAGAGGAGCATAATTCCAACAGAAGAGCAAACATGTTCAGTATGCAAAGAAAATTGTATAGAATCATGTACACGTATGTACTTAAAGCAGACAATAAAGTTAATACATAAAATAATAGGTAAATACATCATTCCATTTAATGTTTCAAAAAAATAACAATGGGATTCTTTATTTGCAAATGTAACAATCACTGAGTTTTCCAATTAATTGTATATGGATATGGTTAATGTTATTTTGTATTTTTATCAGTTAATGTTCAAACCATTATATGATTGTAACTTGGCCAATACCTCCCTTTGGAGAGGAAGGCGCAATAAAGATAGTACTATTTTTAATTCTGGGAGGCGTAGTGGCCTCATGGTTAGTGCGCTCGACTCCGGAGCGAGCGCTCCGGGTTTGAGCCCTGGCCAGGGACATTGTGTTGTGTTCTTGTGCAAGACACTTTACTCTCACAGTGCCTCTCTCCACCCAGGTGTATAAATGGGTACTGGCAAATTTAATGCTGGGGGTAACACTGCGATAGACTAGCATCCCATCCAGGGGGGAGTAGAAATACTCCCAGTCGCTTCATGCTACAGAAACCGGGAGAAGCTCTGGCCTGATGGGCCACTTGGCCCGAGTGCAGACTTCAATCAATCAAGCAAAGACTTTATTTAACTTCGAATTTGTTGATAGCAAAATTGCTAATATCTCCAAAGAACATAAATCTATAAGATAATTAAAGTAATCAATAGGTGAAATAAATAGATAATTACATAAAAATAAATATTAAATAATTATTATGTACAGATAATTTGAAGAGTTTAATATTGGTCACAAAAAGAACAGCATTCACTTTCCAGATGGACAGTTTGTAGTGCACTTTTGAAGGCAGCAAGAGAAGTGGATATTCGGACATTATCCGGCAATAAGTTCCATAGTTTGCTGGCATGATATCGAAATGAATGAAGACCATAATTTGTTGTATTTACATGTGGAATAACTAGTCTACGTTTGCCTCGTAAACTAATGCTGATTTGGCGCTCGGTAAACAATTGGAAATATAACTAGGTGCAGCATTATTTAATGCTAAAAAAACTAATATAAGCATACCATTTATCCGGCGTACTCTTAGACTAGGCTGATTACCTACTACTGTTTTTAATTATTACTATTGCTATAATTACTTTTACTATTACCATTGCTGTTGCCGTTGCCATTGCCATTGCCATTTCCATTACCATTAATTACCATTACTATTAATCAATCAATCAGTCAATCAATCAATCAATCAATCAATCAATCAATCAATCAGTCAATCAATCAATCAAATGACTGATTGATTACTCAATGAATTGATTAGTAAGTCGACCAGTCAATTAATCAATCTCTTCTTTCTCCAGTTGGACCTAAAACAGTATGGCATGAAACATCTACCTGATGACATCAACAGAGGCAAAGTACAAACAGTATGTATTAATTCACTTTCTTATCAATATGTCTTTTGAAATCTTTAGGTCAGAAGACGATGCTAAATGAAAAAAACTTAACAGTTAACTTGACAGTTAACTTGAATTTTCTTTTTTTTCCTGATGAAATTATAACTAACTAGTCAGTCAGGTTGCATTCTATGAATCATAGTAAATCTAGTGAACTGGAAGGAATATAAATTAATGATGCTGAAGAGGTACAATAGGCAAACATGTGATATAAATTATGAAGTTTATTAATTGCTTGATTGATATCACCATCATCATCATTGCTGTCATGTCTTCTTCTCCAAATGTAGAACAGCACCAGTGTTATGAGTTCGTTGTTTGAAGTGGTAGGTAGTTTGTAGTCTAATCAGAACGCAGGTTTGGCGGAACAGCAACAAGGTTATTTATTCCACATGAACATAGTAATTCCACACAAGACTTCACAACAAGCACACGCTAGGCTTGTAAACTATACTTCGAATTCCTCACTCTTGTATAAACACGGCCTCTGCCAGATATCCATGTAACCTCTCTGTTACACTTTAACAAACATGACCTCTGTCGACACTTTACACGTGACCTTTCTCATGCTTCAACGAACACTACTGACTCACAAGATAATTCTCTCTAAACACTCCTGGAAAAACCACTTAAAAACTACACTGATTTGCTTATATACTTTACAGCATAAGGTTCTAGAAATTTCCGGCTCTACTACATAAAGTAACATTACAATTATATTTAACTATTCACAGCATCATACACAAACGACTTAGAAAAGAATTGCTGAATCACCGTGATTCAATACTAATTAAATATGCAAGAAAATTCCAGACTGAAGTAGCATATACGCGAACCTTCCAAGTCGCGTAATTATTTTTCGTAACATAACCCCCTCTTGAGAAGAAATTTCTTAAAATAAATTTCTACTAACAACGAAAAATTAATTAAGTGGTACTAAGAGAGGAGATAGTCCAATGTCCCTTAAGGTTACTATGCACCTTCAGATCGATAATTTTCTTTAAATCTGGATTTTTGAGTCAAAATATTGGTCGAAGTGTGATCTTTAATTTTTTAAAAAAAATTATTGAAAAAGACTCAATTTTGGCGGAGAAATCGCAGTTTCACGTTTACGCCGGAAGTAAAAGTTTACCCCTTGATTGACAGCCCTATGATGTTATGCAATCAACCAAGAAGACTTTCGCAGGATTAGAACTGGCCACTCAGTTGATCAGCCACCATGCAAGCATCTTCCTTGGTGTAATTATTTTAGGTATGAATAAACCTAGACCATGGAAATGTCCGTGGACCAGTTCGAAGAAGCAAAAGAAGCGAAACCAAAATTGAAAATACAGCAATGAACGAACAAGTGAAAGTTGGCGAAAAGTTGAAGCTACGGCTTTCTGGGATCAAGCCTGCAAAAGATAGAGTCAAGAGTTTAAATTGACAAAGGTGCTTTAATGATGGTACATGTTCTTTCTGGCTGGCTTGCCTCTTCTTATCCAATCCGACGTGCTTTTCTCCAACATATCAGCTGAAGAGTTTCCGTCAAATCTGTCATAAATAAACGAAAAAGTTCTTGCCATTTCACATGACTAAGGAATGGCTCGATTGCTGTATGGATGTTTGTTCATCCTACCGAATACAGCAGTGATATTGGATTGAAAGGCTTTCTTATCAATCAAAAATTATTTCTATCAACATCAGAATATCACCTTTATTATCAAGGGAGAAAGTGAAACATGCCCAAATTTCTGAAATCGCCATAATAATTCTCCCTCTAAAGTTTATCCGTTCATTTGAAGCTGCCGCGTTGTCTTTTACTACTGAACTTGATTTTTCCGCCTAGCCGCTTTAGTTTGCTTTCTAACGGTCGTTCTCTTTGTTATCTTCCGCATTTTGCTCCAACAGCTTCAAGAAAAAAGCAAGCAGCCAAAAATATTCTCTTCGCTTGGAGCGCAATGCGAAACACTAAGGGTTAATTGAAGATTACGCGGGGAAATTCACCAGGAAGCCAGCGGAAATAAACTTTCCAGGCGCTGATTGGCTCAGTTATCTGAGAACCCAGTTGACTGTGTTTGTGGGCGGAGTTTGTTTGCGAAGAAGGAAAATTTTTTCAGCACTGTTTTCTCGAAACAATTTTTTCACCAGAAGGGGACACTTTAAAGAGCTACAAGTCAAAGGGAATTTGTTCGATTGCTCTCAAATTTTGACAGTAGCTAGTTTTACATATAAACAACAAAAATTTGTCTCCGAATTTTTTATTTCAAAATACTTTTTTTTTCAAGAGCGATTTTTGTACGATCAATCCACATTTTCTTAATCCTATTTCAAAAAATATAATGTTCTCTAATTGTCACTGAAATTGAATATGGCAAATCGCAGACACATTTTTTTAGCGCTTTGGCCCCGGAATCGGAGGAACACAGTAAATAAGCGAAAAACAAACTTAGTTTTGACAGGTAACGCTCAAAAGGTGATTTGGGCACTCGCATTTAGGAGTCGTGAAAAATTCGACAATTCATTTTTTTTCAAAATTTTTGGTTTAGTCTGATAGCCAGTCCTATAAGCTTTAATTTGATATAGGGGTTTAGATATCTACAGTTTAAACCGGACGCGCTACATCGCTTACACGCGAGACACCCCTGAAGGTGCATGGTAACCTTAAGTTATACCTGTACTCTGCATAAGAGAAAGGTTTTCTCCTTTGGCCACATCTTTGACTGACTCTTTAGCGATGTAACCAGCAATCTCCAGAAAATTAACATCATCTACTGGATCGACTCCTTCTAGTTCAACTTTAGCATTGTTGTTCTTACTAATGTTAGCGTCCACTCCAACAGCAACTGCTCCTAAAGTTGTAGATTCGTCTAAGCGGGTCTCCTCAGCGGGTACTTCAATTATGAAAGAGTCTTTAATTATCTCACCATCCTTTTATTTGTTAAGTCTTTCCGATCTTTCCAAGATCTCCAACACCGTAAACTGTTTCCCTTCACGCTGTATGCAGTTCTCTCTAAGAGTGTTCAATTCCGATTTTAGTTTTTCATAAACTTCATCCTTCTGTCTGGCGTTATCTTCTCGGTCTCTTAACTTATTTGCCGTCTCGCACATCAAACTCTTATCTTTATTCAACTCTTGCTGAAGAGCTTCATTGACCTTTGTCACCTCTGCAAGGCTGGCTCTGCTTTCAGCAAGCTCACATTCGACTTCTGACTTCAAAAGCTGCTCAAAGGATACCTTTTCTTCCAATTGCTTGGTTAATTGCATTTCTTTATCCAGGGCATCTCTCATGTTACTCAATTTCCTTTGTTCATCGTTTAACGCATCCTGCAGATGTCTCGTGGCTTCCCCTCACTCATCATATTGCACCTGTTTAGGCTTTTCTCTATCTACGACAGGACGTTCATGGGTACTCCGTATCCTCAACAGGATACTTTCTCCGGCCTTCTTTGCTTGACTTCTCACGGTTACAGTACTCGCCTCTTGCACATGATCTTGCCAGCTCAGATCTGGGTAATCAGCAGCTCTCGCTCCCACTACATTACCAATAACTAGATCATAGATAGGATCAGGGAGACACTGGGCTTCCACTTGGCCCCTGAGATAAGGTGTATTGACATCAATCTTCGCAATAGGCACTTTCCTCGCCATGTTGTCGATGAGCAACATAACATTAAAGTCGCCAGTGAATTGATCCTCGGACACAAGGTCCCTCTTTACTACTATTCCACTACAGCCAGTGTCTCTCAGGACATCAACAGACTTCTCTCCCGCTCTTCCTTTCACGACAGGCATTTTACTTCTCATTCCAGTCAACGGTTCAACACAGGCACTACTTAACAATGGATTCTTCTTACCACAGGCTATCAGTAGCTGATCATCTTTGATACAGGACTTGACTTCTTCTTCTGTAGGTTTAACTTCAGACAGCTGAACTAGACAACTGGCGCTCACTTGACCACGTTACACAGGGTGACCATCCTTACTTTGTCCCTCAAATCTTTGTCCGATTGATCGTCAGTTTCTAGCTCATCCTCTTCCTGCCTTCTTTCTTCTTTAAGTCTCCGATGCTCCTCTTCTTTTTCCTCTTCTAGCTGCCTATGTTTCTCTTCATGTTCTTCCTCTCTGCATTTCTCCTCACGTTCTTCTTCTCTGCATTTCTCTTCTAGCTGTCTACGTTTCTCTTCTTTTTCTTCTAAACGCTTCTCCTCTCATTTCGACTCTTGTTGTTCATGCACAAATTCAAGTAGCTTTTCTCCTTCCAGTCCAAACTTTTCTCCAAGTTGAATAAATTTCTCCATTTCACAGGATTAAAATTCCACGGCTCTTTCTCTTGCTACAACTCACTTTCACAGCTCAGGTACTTCCTTCCAAGTTGCGATCCTTTCCTGCTTAACGGTAGACAACAAACAGTTCCTTGAATTCCACTCTCCCAGACAGGCCCCCAGTGTTGCGAGTTCATTGTTTGAAGTGGTAGGTAGTTTGTAGTCTAATCAGAACGCAGGGTTGGAGGAACAGCAACAAGGTTATTTATTCCACACAAACACAGTAATTCCACACAAGACTTCACAACTAGCACACCCTAGGCTTGTAAACTATACTTTGACTTTGTCACTCTTGTATAAACATGGCCTCTGCCAGATATCCAAGTAACCTCTCTGTTACACTTTAACAAACATGACCTCTGTCGATACTTTACACGTGACCTTTGTCATGCTTCAACGAACACTACTGACTCACGAGATAATTCTCTCTAAACACTCCTGGGAAAAACCACTTAAAAACTACACCGATTTGCTTATATACTTTACAGCATAAGGTTAAAGAACTTCCCGGCTCTACTAAATAAAGTAACATTACAATATTAACCCATTGACTCCCGAATGAAATTGCACGCGACATACCCCTAAATTCCCAGGTGATTTTTGACTTTTCAGAGCCAGCACGAGCGCTAAAAATAAACCAAATGCGCAGTAACCACAGACACAAGATCAGGTTTCAAGACTTCGTTTATTTAAAGTTTAATATTTGAAGGGCCAAAAAATTAAAAAATATCAACAAAAAAAAGTCAATATGATGTGTAGAATTTCTAAGAAAACAAGAAATTATATTTTTTCTTTGCCGCCCGACAAAAGCCGAGAAAATTGAAGATGCAAAAATGAGTTAATTTTTTACTTCAGAGGACAAAACGAGACTGGTTACCACAGAATTTCCATTCTTTTACTATCACTGAAAACATTTGAGAAAACACCAGAAAATGAAGGCGAAAGACACAATGTAAAAACCAATTTAAAAAGAAGAAATCAGATGATTTCTTCGCCGCGTGACGAAATAATACAGCGCAACGCAAGAAAAATGAAAGTTGTACATCAAAAAGACACCAAAAAGGCCAATTACTTTGAGATAAATCATATTTCAACTGTGTTAATTCAGTGCCCACTTAGTTCTTTTCTCAGGAGTTCTGTAGTAGCTGAATAAGACTCGAAAAAATATATTTGAGCGAAGCGAATAAACTAAACAAACCATGCGGGTTGCCGTAAATTAAATATGCAGAAATCGAGCGGGCAAAAATACTGTTCACTTTCAAAACCTAAAATCCCCAAATAAAGGCAACCAAATGGAAGAAACGTGACAGGAAGCTCAATAACAATAAATTTTCATTCAACATGAGGCAAAAAACTCATCTAAAAGCAAAAAAATGTTCAAAATTTCGCAGACATGCTTCGCTGCATGACTGCATGTTCGAATTAATTATTCACGCTAAAGCGAAAGCTTGAGTTTTTGCCGAGGAGTTTTGCAGTTATTTTGTCGGCCATGGCTTTGCCTATCATTCTAAAAGTTGAATTCAACTTTGAGGTAATATTGTACATTACCATTTTTGTTTTCTTAAGTCCAGGAAGCTGCTTTAAATCCACGATCTGTATTCAAAACTCACTTGAAAGCGCACCAATTGTCAAGTTTTCCTGGCGGTTGAAGGAAGGAAAAATTCCTCACCAGAAAGTTTTGAGAACTCTGTGCACCTTGATCTTCCATTCTGAGGCCACCTAAACATCGATTTATGCTTTTCCTTTCCGTTTTCAATGCCAAAGAAGTAATTTCTCCATTTTAGGAATGAAAACAAGACCCTGGAAGTTTGTAGACTTGGCCCGCAATGCGCCATGATTACTGCGCTTATCGTCCGCATGATTTTAAGACGAAAAACCATCTTTCTAGGACCCCTAAAGTTCTTTAAAAATATGCTCAGTAAGTTTATTCTGATTGGTTTATTTGTCCTCAAGAACAATAGAACAATAAGAGAACCAAACAGTCTTCAGGGAGGGTAGGAAAGGCAATTGTCCCCATGTCCTTTTTTCGGGCGGTTACGGGCGGCACAGGAAATTGGGGGTGGGTTTTCGCATGGGCGGTTACGGGCGGCACGGGAGTCAATGGGTTAAACTATTTACAGCATCATACGCAAATGACTTAGAAAGATTGCTGAATCACCCTGTTTCGATACTAATTAAATATGCAAGAAAATTCCAGACTAAATTAGCATATATTACGCGATCCTTCCAAGTCACGCAATTACATGTATTTTTCGTAACAACCAGAATGGGCCCCTCTAAGATTTTCAAGACACACCCATAGGCTTCTAGATTTTTAATAGTACAGATTATTTTTCACGAGATATTTAATATGTAAGGGTATTTTTACTAAAAGCCATCTACCAGTTTGTAAATAATACTATCAGGTATTTGAAACCAGGAATGTATACTGCTTGCTTTAAATATTTATTTGATTTCAACTGTCAATAGGTTAGTGGTCCCATGGTCCTTCAGGTACAAAAGCTTCGCAATGTCTCTGCCCCAAAAGCTAATGAAGAGTCAAACCACGCCCCAAGGTTACTGAAGATACAGCTGACAGATGGACACCTCACATGCCATGGGTTAGAAAGTGCATCTATTCCAGACCTCAGGTAAATTTTAAAAAAAATTAAATGGCCAATTTTTTATCATAATTGAAGGGGTGAGTGCAAAACGGTGCTAAGTGACGATCTTAGGTGGTTTTTTTTTTTCTGCAAAAGCGCCTGAAATTTTGCATGCCGCTTTCAATTGAATAGAAAAACATTACCCTGTATTTTTTTCGCTGGTTTGCTCTTCGTTTTCGAGATATTACGTATGCAAAAACTTGTATTTGTTGTCACGCCAGCACGTGACTGCAAAGACGGTAATTTCACTTAAAATCCCACAGAATATTGATCTTTGCAGCGTGCAACCTTGAAAAAAAATGCTGATTTGAGGTAAAAACCGTTAGAATGTTGATTCCACGTTAACGTGCGACCGCAAAGACGTTAATTTCACTCAAGTTACAGGCAAATGTTAATTTTACGCAACGCGCAAGCTTTAGACAATGTTGATTTCAGGTCATTTACGGACAGTTGAAATTTTGACTTCACATTATCGCGCCGCGCAAGGACTTTGATTTCACTTAGAGAACCGTGAAAAGTTCATTTCACGCAGCATGTAAGCTCAGTTGAAAGGCCACGTGCAAGAATGTCCGCTAGATTTTTCGCTGAAATCGAACATGACCAACACAACACAGCTGCAAACTTCGCATGCCAATTTGTTTATAGCTGTAGAAAACTGCCTTGCACTTATTTCCCCTCGTTTCTATTGCGTATTCCAGAAATAAAGTATGCTAAAACACTTGCATGTCACAGTCCGCGTCTTTTGGAACTGCTTTGTTACACAGTACTATTAGCGTTGTTTCTCTTTGAAGTTTTTTTCAAATGCTGACTTTAACTCCTAGGGTTAAGAGTTCCCAGTTTTATTGGAGTCAGGGTTAGGGTTACCGCTCGAAACTAGGGTTAACCTTGAAGGTTAGGGTTACGGAACAAGGTTAGGGTTAGTATGATTCTTGTTAGGGTTAGGGGTAGCACTCCTAACTGACAACATCTTTGAAACTCTTTAATAATGCTCGAGATTGGTTGGAAATCTTTGGAAACCGTTGGCCCTGTTTTAAAGTCATTGAAAATCTTTCTACAGTTTCGGTTATCTTTGGAAGTTGTTGGCAATCTTTGGAAGTCTTCTGAAATCTTCGGAAGCCGTCGTTAAATCCTCGGAAATTCAAGTTCACGCATTTTACTGAAAAAAGGTTGGCAGGTATACATTATTAAGAATTCTTGAAAACTAAACTTACTCTACAGCACGAGTGATTAGTTGCAGGTAATTTACAATGAAACTGATCAGTGGTATCATATTCACAGCTTGTCAATACCTCCTGGGACCAAAGTGTGTTTAACCGGTACCATTACTGTTCAGGAGAATTTTCTCATGTTGGACTCTAACAATACAAGGGTTTTGGGAGGAGAAGTTGAGAAGTTAAAGGAAAAATGGGAGCTGAACAAGGTAATCAATTATTGGTGATGTTAATGTTTTGCATTTTATCGCTGATCTCTCTCAATACAACCCTTGAAATCAAATGTTGACTATGAAACATGGAAAAAACTTCTGGAATTTCATCATCCCTAATAACATGAACCCTGCTAGGGGTGGGGTAGGGGAGAGAACATGAACTTAAATGAGTGGATTGTAAATGGTTGATTTCAATATTTTGGCCTATATGGAAAAAGAGAAGGCATTTGTTATGAAGTAAACAGTTTCTAAACTGTAGAGAAGGGTATTCTAATTTACAATCTTAACAGATGGAACTGTATCAAAGGTGCAAAGTTTGATTATAAGTCAGACTGAAAACTGAGTATAACAAAATTGTTAATTCTTTTCACAGACATTAGCCAAGCATTCTCGTTTGACTGTCAGTGGTGATGGGCCTCCTCCATTTGTTCCTTTTGGTCAAGTGGTGCAGTCAGGGAGCGAGAATAAGGCAAGATCTACAGAGAACCCTAAAGGTTGGAAAATGTTCAGTTAGCATTCTTTGTAATCAAACTGAATGTGATTCTCTGGGACAGGATTCTGAAAAAAGAAAGTTGAAAGTGGATTAAGGAAAAAAAGAGACAGGAAGACTGTTGTCTAAGAAAAATTACCAGGAGCCCAATGTCCCTAAGCATGAAATCCTAGGTGGGGGTGTTAAGCTTAATATACGAAAAAAAAAATACTTAAAAGTTTTTTGGACAGTCACCCAAAGGCAAAAGTTAGCTGCCTGCTGGCACCTGGGTGCTCAATACTGAACCATAGAGCACAGCCCTGAGATGGTGTACTTGATCAAAGTTAACAAGGTTGTGACCATGAAACAAGTTTCAGTCTGACCAGTATTAGACTGATATCTATTCCTGGTTTCCATGTGACTTAATCATATTCCAAAATTGAATGTTACTTTTCCTTCTGAGGTTTTAGTTTCATCAGATAAAAGACCGTATAGGAACTTGACATTTCACAGTGTTTTAGCTCGACAGGGTTCTTGTTGTAATAGAGCACGTTTGAATTTCCAAGCTTTTGCATTGCGTGACATGCAAGTGGAAGCCAAAGAAGGCGGCCGCAGAAGTCAAAAGAAGAGTTAATTGCTTTAGTTTTTGCTTAACCCTTTAGTGCCCAAGGGGTCTCCCTTTGACGAGTAAAATCGTCTGGCGTTAGACAGAGTAAAATCTATAAGTCACTATTGGGCATTAAAGGGTTAAAGGAGATAGTTTTTAACCCTTCAGTGCCCAAGGGGTCTCCCTTTGACGAGTAAAATTGTCTGGCGTTAGACAGAGTAAAGTAAAGTCACTATTGGGCATTAAAGGGTTAACTAAACAGTGCTTGCACTAGAAGTAGCATTTATTTCAAATGAATGTGTCAGATCTCTAGACCAATAATTTTTCGTTTCAATCGCGAAACTCAGCTACAGATGTTTCTGTTACTCTATGGCCGCCATGTGTGTGTCCCTCCGAAGGACGTAAACATGGCATCTCCATACAAAGCTCTGTAAATTTGGGTGACACACTTCTGCAAATAAGGCACGAATGAAAAACAGCAGAGAACTCATTCTTGGCAAGGTTGTTTATATATCAATCATCTATCGTATCCCAGATTCTAGACTTTATTCATTGAATGGTTACGATTTTTAGTTTTGATCACTTGACTGGTGAAAGCTGAGAATTGATCTTATGGCAAACCTTTAAATTCATTGGACAGGCACTTGATCTGATCTTCTGTAGATATTGAATTCAGTAGCACCAGGGCGCTTATACGTAGGGCGGTGAAATGAGCGGGTCCGAGCAAAAAGGTGTGATGCAGTAGACTGGGGTCTACTAAAACAAGGAGATTCCACTTACACGAACTTAGATTTCAAAAGAAATTACACAAAACTCCCTTCTGTGTGAATCGGCAACTTTTTAAATGTGTTTCAGACTATGATGTTGATATATCATGACATTAGTAATTATTTTTGCAGTGAATGGTGTGGTACAGAACAGTGCAGAGAAACCTAAGAGTTCCCAGAGCAGGGAGCCAAATGGTCCTCCACTGAAATCCAGAACTGATAATGGACGAAGCAATAGGGCTACCCATCAAGAACAGAAAGACATTACAATGGTAAAGAAATATCCAAACCAACAAAGAGATGAAAGAACAGAGAGCAAGAGGGTGACTACTGAGAAAACAAATAACAGGTATACTGCTGAAGGGCGAACAAGTTTGAATAACCCAAGAGAAAAAGAGTATAGACCATATAATTCAGAATCAGTGAATCATGACAGGCCAAGACATGAAAACCAAGCTGATGATGACAGACAAAACAGCAGAACAGAGCGGAGTGAGAGGACAGAAAGACCAACAGCAAAAGGACAAACCTTAAGGACTCAGGCAAGTGTATCGTTTGACAGAGTTAAACTTATCTGGAAATTGAGATCGTCACATTGTGGGGCTGTTAAAATTCAAATTCTAAATAAAAAATTATGGCAATACATGCCAATAAACAATTATGAAATAGAAAACAGTCATGTACCGTGTATCTAACGAGTTAAGAAACACAAGTGGAAGTTTGGGAGAATGAGAAATGCTGTGGGAACATGAGCCACAGGCAGCTATTTCAAGTTCTCCTGAACTTTCACAAGTGTT
This sequence comes from Platygyra sinensis, assembly GCA_019787425.1. NCBI lineage: Eukaryota > Metazoa > Cnidaria > Anthozoa > Scleractinia > Merulinidae > Platygyra > Platygyra sinensis. The sequence continues at coordinate 26,567 of JAHPZR010000113.1, read as the reverse complement.
GCTATATTAACTCAACAGAAAAACAGACAGCATGTTTTCTATATTCTTTTGGAAACACCATGACGATAAAAAAAGAAGAAAACTTGCAACTTGTTAACTTTGATTATCAAAATGTAAATTCTCTTTGCTCATGCCATCATTGCATCAACAGCTCATGCTAGTTCAATCTGTGTTTCTATTGAGTTATAGGAATTTTTAACCAATCAGGGTGCATATTTTCTTAGGATTGCTTTCTAATTAGAGTTAAGAGATTCGCTATCCAGAGATTTCTTTCTATGAAAGCCAAGTTAAATTCTTGTTTGCCCTTTGTGTGATCATATTGAAGAGAAGAGCTACAGACAACTTGGCATTAGTTTCCTTGTTTACAAATTTTGTGAGACACTTGTTCTAACTTCCCACAGTTATTGCACTGTTATCTAGTATTGTCTGGAACTGTGTGATTGTGAAGAGATGCTTGATTAATGTCTTCCAAGGGCATTTTCAAACAACTCTCTCATGACTCTTGAAGATTTCTTTCTGTAGGATACAAACAGGGGAGGTGCAAGGGTGCGAGGTCGTGGTGGAAGACGTGAGCCACTTGGTAAGCACCAATTACCTGTTGGTAAATAAGTCTCATTCAGTTTTTAATTGAATATGTCAGGGCTCAAAGTTAACGACCAACTGGTCGCATATGTTACTAGATTTTTGGTTGTGCGCCTAAAAAATAATGTGTGGTCACACTACCGCGTACAGTGCGACTTCTCTATTGCCTACTCGCCTGACCATACTAAGTACTCCGATTGACAAATATAAATTTAAACATAGATAAAACACAACCAGACACGAAATAATTAAGTTGCACCATTTTCATTTCATTGGTGTGTGTTCTATTCGTGATCTTTAAGGGTAATTTCCCAGTGGATTCTCCGAATTCGAACTTTCATTTCTTCCCACGTTCTGTGAGGTCATAGAGCTAGGAGTTCCTAGTAGTGGAAAGCTTGGAGACTGGGGATGAGATTAAATCATGTTCTCGTTCTTCGCGAACAACAGTTACGTACAGAGTGCTGCGTTTTGTAAAGAAAGCTTTGTCTGAGATACAAAAATGTCCAGCGTTTTCGGAACAGGCTGGTCCATGAATTCTATGGCTTGAAAGTTGGGATTCCAATGAGCAAAGTTTGTGCTAGTTCCCACAAATACCCACATGTTGAAAAAATCAACAATCTTCATGAACAGAATTTCAAAGGTGACTCGATGAAGTGACTTCAGTAGTTCATGTGCAAGCTTAACCCTTGTGGAAATATCCTGATTCTTTTATTTGTTTTCGTTGTGTTCAATACTGTTAGAATACATGTAGACCCATATTGCAAAACGAAGCTTTCGTTTTTCTTTTTGGTGCGTGAAGTATTCTTTTGGAGTAGGTGCTTTAAGTATTTGAAGCTGTGTGCCTAAAATTTTTAACTCTGTGCCTAAAAATTTTGACCTGGTCACACAAGTGCACCCAAAGCCAAAAATAAACTTTGAGCCCTGTATGTGAAATGTCATATACTTGAACTGCAGAGAAAGAAATTTCACCAAATACTGCATAAGT
>JAHPZR010000113.1:0-22500 GCA_019787425.1 Platygyra sinensis | reverse complement strand
GGCAACTTTCATTACGGCCATTGCGAACCCGTCACCCTTAAGTGCTTCACTATTTCTAGTCATTTTCTCCACTGCGAGCTACTGCGTGACATCCGGCACATAAAAAAAAGAGATGTCTGGGGGAACGTCAAGATCCACGATCCGGACCTCCTAAGACCTCTCCTAACAACCAAAATCCAAAATCCGGGCTCAAAAACTGGATAAAACCGTGATCCGCTGTGATCGTAGGATCCGCAGATCCGTTAAAATTTCGCTCTGAATCCAGAATCCGGGCTAAAATATTTACCAAATCCGCCGATCCGTAGACCTATTCACCCCCCTCCTTAAAACCATATTTTTTATAAAACATGAATTTTTGTCATTAACATTGAGCAAGTCGGAGAAAGATTGACTATTGACATGATTGAATTTTGTGTTGTGTGAACAGGAAGAGGAAGACCTGAAAGTGACACCATTGATGATGTGGAAGACTACAGAGTTCGGCAACCATCTGAGCCTGCTTTATGGGACTTTCTCTCAACAAAGTTTCCAACAGTTAAAGGTTGGTTACTTTTTACATTGAAAACCTTAGAGAAATGTGCCAGTGAAAGCTCTTGTTAAAAAAATCCACTTCAAAAAAGACACTTTGGCTGTAGACAGCTAACCCTAACTGTCCGAAAAAAGGGTACTTTTGATTGCTTAGTTTGAATGTTTTCTTGCAGATACAAAAAATCAAAAAGCACCAAAATCAACTGAAAACCATAAAACTGATGAAGCACAACATGAAAGACCTCCACCTAGACCCCCACCCTTGAAGCAAGATGACGATCAAAAGCCAAAGCAGCATAAGCAGGATTCTAGAGCCGAGAAAGCTGAGAATATTTCTCCACCACGACAACAGCAAGGTGATGCACAGGGTGACTACGCCACTCCAAGAGAGGTTGAGAAACCAAAACAGGAAATGACATTACAGCATCGAGATGGGAGACAGCAATCCAAACAACCAAGGGAACAGTATTACAAACAACAGCAAAACCCTGGGCAGGTGAAGGGAAAAGGTTCTAGAAGGCATGATCATGATTCTAGACCGTATAATCAGAGTTTACCACCAAGGCTTCAGAAAAAACAACAGCAGCAGCAACAGCAACGTCAACAGCACCAGCAGCAACACCATCATCATCAGCATTATCAACATCAGAGTCCACAGCAGGGAATGGAGGTGAGCAATGTGGAGGGTGAAGTTGACTTTTCCACTGCAGCAAGCCCGCCATCTGTAGCTCAGGAAGATGATGCTATTGTAAGGTTTAGTGCAGCGTCAGTTGGCCATGAGTATGTAGAAGAACAAGCTCCTAGCCAGATTCCGCAGCCTTTCCAGTTTCAGGAGCCTCAGGGGAGTTCATACACTGGTCAGCAGTATGCCACACAGGGTAAGTGGCAGAAAAACTACCGCCAAGGATCTGACCAGTTTAGACCTCAAAGTCTTACCCCTCCTAATGTACAACAACAACAGCAGCAACACCTTGAGTTTGTTACCATGGCAATGGAATCCCAGCGTGCACAGACACAATTTTCTGTCAGTCAACCTCAACAGTTTGTGGAACGAGGTGGGAGAGAGCAACCAGAGATGAGCATGCCACAGGAATACCAGTATACACAGGCCCAACCCCCAGTCCAGGCATATCCTGTGTATCAACTCCGTCCTGCTCAAATCCCACAACAACCAATGGCTCCTCAACCAACCATACCTCAGCAGCCAGTAGCCACACAGATGCCAGCAACACAGGTAGTTATTGTCCTTGATTGGAAGTTCATGTACCAAAATAATTCATTGTTCTGGTCTAGTGAATGTGACAGAATATAGTGCTTACCGGTAGTCTATCCATGAGTGTTTGTTTAAATCAGGATAAGAGCTCCATACTGCCGAATCTTTACTGGGTTTCTGTAGCATGTGACAACATGGAGTATCTGTACTCCCCCCTTGGATAGGATGTTAGTCCACTGGAGGATAATTCCTCAGAATAAGATTCTCTGTTACTCCTTTTTATTACATGGCCAGCTCCGCAAGTGGGCAAGATGAACCAAATTGCACGCTGTGATTGGCTATGCGAGCAGGGAAGATGGAGCTATCTTGCCCGCTTGAGACTGCCCGCCATGTCCCTCAAGAAAATATTTAATGAAAATCCTTTATTGACCAAGCTTTTTCGGTCAAGATGGCTGGATATTGGCCTCATTCTTTTTTTTTGCGAGTTTATGGACCTTGACTCCGTCTTCGTCCATGAACATGCAAAAAAAAAAGAACTTTGCCAATATCCAGCCATCTGGACCGAAAAATCATGGTCAATAACCCATATATACACTGACTCAATCCAGAGTCAAAGGTGCTAACTGTGAGGCCACCATCCCTCCCACTTCTTCACTGTTAGTAAGGACATCTTAAGGTTGAGTGCTGATGTGTCTGTGTGGCTCCATTCCAAATTGTAATGCCTGGAGAATCCCAAATCAGAAACTGACTTAAGTTAATTTCTTTTTTTAGGTTGGCTGGAAGAAAGGTGACCACTGTCTGGCTCCATGGAGAGATGGCCAGGTAATAAGAGATAAAAATACGATTGTTATTTCTTCTTGGTTGCCAACGTACATTTATTTTGCTGTGAGGTGTGAGAATCTGTCGGTACATCAGGACAAAAATGTTCTGTCCAGGAAGATGGTACTGTGCAGGCCTCAGGTACTAATAATTAAACCTCAGAATATCAGAACAGCCCAGAAGAATTTTCAATTCCTAGTTACCAAAAAATGGAACAGTTATTGTGTTTTGGGGTGTTCTTGTTGGCTGTGCCACTTCTGATTTCAGCGTGTACAATTTAGCAAGGCTCTGTAAGTGTGGGCATCATTGTGGTTTCTGATAAGTCAATTCATGTTTTCTCTCTACAGTATTATAGTGCCAAGATGGAAGAACTTGTGGCTGATGGTGTAAATTGTGTGGTTTCTTTCCTGGATTTTCAAAATAGTTGTGATATTGTGCCTCTCTCATCTCTTAGGCCTTTTCCAATTATTGCCTGGGTGAGTATGGAATAACTTTACTGATTTTGTTGCCCACTTTTAAGTTCACTGTAAGCTGTCTGTTAGCAAAAGTCCTAGTAGACATTTCCACACCATCAAACCTCTGCTGCACTGGCTTCATGACAGTCATTAGTAAACACTCATGGTCACGCAACCTTTGATCTTTATACACCAAAAACTGCGGAAACATTAACATAATTTATCAAAGTGTTGGATTCGAAGGGAATATTAAATATGACAAAAAAGGAATAATAATAATTAATAATAATAATAATAATATAATAATAATAATAATAATAATAATTATAGTATTAATAATAATAATAATGATAATAATAATACAAACAATTATATAAACTTTTTTGAGTACTTTTCATACAAGCCTGGATCTTAAATGTATCTGGCAAAAATTAAAATGGTACTAGATATAATCTCTTCAAACTTCAAACACGGCTATTTGCTCTACTTGCTTAACTTTATTTTATTCAAGTGTCAAGTGTATTTAGCACTGTATTTCTAATTGAGGACGCTGTAAGTAACTAACTAAATATAGCAAACAGAAAAAAAACTACTAAGAATCCCAACTGGTGGGAGGCTGACCAGTTGGCTATTTACACAATGTGGTTGAGGAGAACAAATCCAGATAGCAGTAGGGTGGAGGATTTGAACCAGGGACCTCCAGATTTCAAATCCAGCGACCTAAAGCACTCGGCCATGCTGCCTCCCATCAGCCATCAGCCATGGAATGTACTGACCTTGCAGCTTTCACTCTCTACGTGAAAAATGAGATCTCACTTTGTGAGTTTATTTCTCCAGAAGCAATTGTCATAAATTTAATTGCAATTTTGCAAGTATTTCTTGTGAGTTTGGGCAAGTGAAGTGAATTCTTAAGCTGTTTTTTGGATGTGAGTTATGAGATTAGGCTCGATTTCCACCAATCTTTCATGTCGTCTGTGTCCCTCTCCGAGAAGAACTTCGGGGAGGAGCATGGGCTCCTTTTCCGAACAGGGGCTGGTAATTGAGCCTATTTAATTTACGAGATGTGAATGAACATTAATCATTTGCCGAGTTAAACAAGAGCATACAAAAACTTGCTGGGGAGAAAACCCAACCACTCTAAAATTAGCTGTGGATAACGTAAACCTCTCATATATTGTGTGATTCCCCTAACTTTTTTGATTGCCCTGTACTCACAGCACAAACAAATTACATATGTGACTTTTATTAAAGAAGAAAGATGTTTATTTGTAGCATTATTAATAGCATGATACTCGTTTCCTTTTTTTATCATTCATGAGTAAAATGTTGGGTAAAATGTTACGGGTAATTATTGCTCTCTTTATGGTGTGTAAAATAGCTTTTTTTGGTTTTATCGAGGTGCTGGATTTGAAGGGAATACTAAATATTGTAAAAAAAATTAATTATGTCAGCCATGGAATGCGCTGACGAGACATTTTTCACTTCCGCTACGTGACAAATAAGAGCAATCGTGCAACAGTTTGTGTTGATGAAGTGATGTGGTGTCTACAGTAATCAATGAATCATCAAGGACTGCTTTAGAATGTGCACTGTGTTGCGACTGTAGTGCTAAGACTGAAACAGGTAAATTTTAAAGTGCAGTTATAAGATCTGAAAGATCTCTTGTTAAAACTAGTTTTAATCAAACAGATTTTTATCTGGTGTAGTTGTGGGGTGTGCATGGTATGATCAACTAAGTATTAAACTTTTTTAGTTAAGCAGCTTTTAGACTTGTTTAGCATGTTGGTGTGAACAGGGTGAAGGACAACTCTTAAGGCCATTAGGCCTGTCTTGAAAATTTTCATAAGAAAGCCTCATTGTAATCTGATTGGGAAAGATTTTTTTCTATCTTCCAGGGAGAAAGTGGCAGTGCCCAGCCTCAAGCTGCTGGTGCTGTGCCTACAGTGCCTTATTATGCCCAGCCTCCACCCGTCGGTATGGTGTCCAGACCCCAGGTTGTCATCCCGGTGACTGGACAGCCTCCTTTCCATGCTGTGACTAGGCCTACCATTGTTCATTCTACCCCAGTTCCCACTCAATTACATTGGCAGCCAGCTCAGGTCCAGTACCAGCCTGTATTGCATTATGGGGCTGTACCGCAGACATCATCAGGGGGCCCTGCTCAGGCAACATATGGAGTACCCACCGGTGCTGGGGTGCACTATGTCAGGGGTGTGAAGGATACCCAAGCACAAGGTAGGGAATCTCAGGTTGAAGTACAATGTACCTTCAATATTCTTCATGTGTTAGAGAATGTTCTTACTGTTCCTGAAATTCCTGAAAACTCCTGAAACTGTAGAATTTTCCAGCACCTGGGAAAATATCTCGGAAGATAAAATTATGAATTAAAATTGCCAAACATTATTAACAAATGTTCCTAATGTTTGGGAATTTCTCTTGACTGATTGTGTTGCAATTTCTCCTAACACAAGTTCAGAAAATTTGCAAGTGCATGATTCACATTCTGGTAAGATCATACTACAGGCTGAGAAATTTCTAAAATGTGATTGGCTAAGGCTAGTATTTCAGCCAAATTTGAAATACTTTACATGTAAAAATTACAGCCAGTTTCAATGGTAACTGAAAAATTATTGTTTCTAATTTTTAAACAGTGGCACGTAGAATTTCCGATTATGACATGAAAGAATTGCAACAGTTTAAGGAAAATGCAGAAAACTCGAACACAAAGAAAAGCACTAAGACCTGGCTTACTGTTTGGACCACATGGGCTGAAGAAAAATGATATAGTCCAGATATTGTAAGCTGCAAAGCTTACAGAAGTTTTTCACCGAGGTGAGAAAGAAGGGTGGTTCACATTACAAGCCAGACAGTTTGCGGGTAACGATAGCATCACTTGGCAGTCATATGAGGAAGCAGGCAGTGCTCAGCATTTTCATTGTCAAGGACAGAGAGTTTGTCAACAGTCGCAAAGTACTCAAAGACAACGTTCGCTTCCTCCATGAGCAGGGCTATGGCAAATGTCCCTGTGCATCAAAGGCACTAACCACTGTGGTCCAAAGGGCTCCTTGGCAGCCAGTCTCTGAAGACCCTAATAGTGGCAATGTGGTTTGTTTTGACGCAGCATTTCAGATTGTGAGGTTGCCAGGAGCACCACAACATGTATGCCAAATATTTTTAATTCAGCAAAGATAACAATGGCATCTATGACATCACATACAAAGAAAATCCCACAAAAATGCATCAGGGTGACCTTCACAAAAAGAGAAGAGTGATTCAGCCAGAAATGTTTGCAACTGTTGGGCCAAGATGTCCAGTCATGCTTCTGAGGAGGTTCCTGTCACACAGATCCAAGGAAGTGAAAAGCAGTGGGCCATTTTACCTCACAGTGATTGAGCACCTGTATGTATGGTACAAGCATCAGAGAATGGGGATTCACAGCATTACTTCCTTCATCACATCTACGGCTGTACAAGTAAAGCCTTGCATACGATTGGCGCATGGGAAATTTGAATTGACCAATCAGGATTCAGCAGGCGGGAAAAAGTTTACTGTCCTGACGTCAATGTAAGTTTACAGGAAAGGCATTGAAGCCAGGCAACTTTTGTCGCTGGAGATGGCACTAAATATTCACGAAAAGAGATTTACAATTGTCAAAACCCTATCAGTTCTTAAAATGTGAAAAATATGAAGACGTTTGTGTCTCCAAGCTTCTAATTTGGCGCCAAATCTGAGTCGCCGGCGTCCTGACATGGCAACTCGCTCGTAGTTCGTCGAGTGTCGCCAGGTAGGGTGATAGTTGTCTTATTTTGAACAAAATATCCTGTTTCTCGTCAAACTAAACCCGGAATTCTCGAGTTAACTACTAGAAGAAGCCAAAGCAACTTTAGCATTGTCTCTATTTTTGTTACCTGCGAAGAAAAGGCTATTATCGTGTCATTTCAGTAGGACAGCTAGGTTTTGACTGCCGCTCGTACTGCGGGCTCAATCGCCGTATGCAAGGAGGGCTCAAAAACCACAGTGCATGCAAAGTGCTGACAAAGAAACTCAAAGCTGCCAACCAACCTTGCTCTTACAAACAAGAGCTCTTTAGCCAACTACAAAGAAGGCATTGAGAATGAACAATGGCTAATTTCTTCAGTCATTAGCTCAGACAGTCAGGCAAGCACTTCCAACCAACGTCGTCCTCTTCAGAATGTTGGCCTTTCCTCCACCGTGGAAAACACATTGATGATTCATGAATGAACAGCAGTGTGTGTGTTCCGACCCTAATATCGTAATTTATTATATGTAATTTGGCTTCCTAGCCTTGTTAACTTTTTAGTTATTTTAGGAAGCCAACACCCTTTCAGTTTTAATTTTGAGTTATTTTTTTGTAAAAAAATACCTCTTAGTCGGCGCGTCGAGTATGTTATGGACGGGTCAACGGATCAGTGAGTGAGTCAGTGAGTGAGTCAGTGAGTGAGAGATGTATGTATGTCACACCAATCAGATCGTATCTACTATAAACAGCCAATCAAATTTCTTGTTTTAAAGGTAAATGATATATGAGAAGATTTGATCCCGATACAGTTCAGAACGGCCATATTCATTCTTCTATAAAAGAGGAGAAAGTATTCATATATTGGGTTTACTTCGGCATTTTCTGTGGGTTAGGCTGAGGATTTCATGAGCCTTGAGGTCTGAAACAGTGCTTGAGCTAGTTGTATGCAAATGAGTGAGATATTTTTTTTTATTTTTAGTTACAAAGGTAACTTGATATTTTTGTTTTTCACAAGGAGTAAATTCAATTAGACGTCATGCATCGTTGCTTCTAGTTCTTAGGAAATGTTTTAGAGGAGACGGGACTATTTTGATTTAATTTTGAAAGAGTTCGAACGTTTACAATAGGTACAGGAAACGATTATTTTGTTGCATGCAAATATAGAGAGATATTTTTATTTTTTAGTTACAAAGCTAAGGGTAATTTGACACTTTTGTTTTTCACAAGGGAGTAAATTCAATTAGAGCTGATACATCGTCACCACTTGTTCCCACGAGATGCTTGCTATTTTTAGTTACAAATGGTAACTTGACACTTTTGTTTTTCATATGGGAGCAAATCGTTCCCACGAGATGCTTGCTACTTTTAGTTACAAATGGTAATTTGACACTTTTGTTTTTCATTTGAGAGCAAATCGTTCGCACAAGATGTTTTCTATTTTCAGTTAAAAATGGTAACTTGACACTTTTGTTTTTCATATCGGAGTAAATTAAATTAAACTTTCAACGTGTCAGAACGGTTTTTCTCTTTCTTTCTATTTTCGATGAAGAGGTGTTGTGTAAAAAGGGTAAACTTACGACTCTTATAAAATGCGATAAGGTCTGTTAACTTGAGTATTTTGAGCAAAAATTCCTCTTGGGGGTTGGAAGGGCTATGTGATCGATGAGTGAGGGAGTTATGCATGTGCGCGTGTCACACCAATCACGGTGTGGGTATCAAAGAACGAATCAAATTGCCTGTTAGAAAATAAGATGGTATCTACATTAATTTGGAGAGTATTGTACGTTGTTCACTCAAACATTTGATTGCTTACTATTTAGCTATCTTACCATTACCGATGTAACATGGTATGTTCATCATAAATTCCCAGTTTCTTTCTTGCTGTACATCGCAACCAAAAAAACTTAACTAAATCATTACTGTAAACAGTTCTACGAATGCTCCTATCACAAAAAAATAACTCTTGCACGCTTTGCGTGCCTATGTTTATTTCATGTTAATTTAATTTCTGTCAAGTGTAAGGGTCAATAAAGTTGTTGTTGTTGATGACAATCAACAATTTCCATGGCTGTCAAGGAACCATCAATTACCAGCTAAGCCAAAAGTTTCCAGAGCCGAGGTGCAATCTTCCACATGTAGAATCAATTGCAGATGATTGTTAAACTTTGATTGATAAGCCTGTTTAAGAACTTTCACTCTTTAGAACTGAGATTTATAGACATTCAAGTGCAGTGTCATTACAGTTGTGTGATGTGTTTGAGTGATAACATGGTTAATCACATGTTGTTCTAAAGCCAATCAATTGCATGTGACTGAATAGAAATGTGTGTTTTGCTTAAAATGCAAAATTTCTTTGCCTTATATCTGGGTTATTGGTTCAATAAAGGAATTTCATTTTATGGGGAAATTTTTTTATGGGGATATTTTTTGACACAGCTCAATCTCGATCCCAGGGCCCACGTGCCTTTTGGTCAGCGCCAAGACACGGAGTTCTGGAATAATCAACAAGCTCTTTCCCAGAGCCCACCTGTCTTTTGCTTTTAAATTTTGATACTTACTGTTCTATGAAAGCCAAATTTTGACTTTCCTAGCTTTTCCAGTGCCTATTGAATATCTTTGTGAAATGCATCCACATCGACTTTATCTCTGGACGCCATGTAAACCAAGGCACGCATGCGCTGTGAAACTGGAAGTCCAAGAATCTTGGCCTGGAAATTGATTATTCCAGAGCTCTGTGTCTTGGTCCTGACCAAAAGGCATGTGGGCTCTGGGAACGAGATTGGACACAGTTTGTAATCCTGTGTGGGTAAGTTAGTGCCATTTTGCCCACTCAGGTAGCCAATCACAGCCCAGTATTTACACAATGTAGGTCATCTTGCCTGCTCTCAGAGCTAGCTGTATAGTAACAAGTCTTAATCACAGTGTTTTTGTTTTCAGATGTCTACAGTAAGAGTCCTGAAGGAGGCAGAGGAAGATCAAGTCCAAATTCAAGTGGTTATTCTAAACCAAGAAGACCTAACAGAGCCACACAGAGCTACTATGTGCCACCAAGACAAGCAAAATCTAAAGACAAAGGCTAGAAAAAAGCTATTAACTTGAATGGAAAGTATAGTTCTGTTAAATATTAAAATAATTATATAATTATTATATCAATAATTAAAAGAAAATATGCAGTACAGTGGAACCTCGATTTAGTGAACCTCTGTTTAACGAAGTCCTCGATATGACGAACGATATTCTATGTCCCGGCCAAAGTTACAGTAAAATGTAAGAAACGGAACCTCGATATATCGAATTCTTCGATATAACAAACATAATTCGGAAGCCGCAATGTAAAATCTACCTCAATATAACGAATTACCATGCCAACGCATGACAGAAGATAAATGCTGAACAGATTAACAGTCAACAAATCCTTTAATCCTTATGGTAAAGAGACAGCAACCTTTCAGTCAACGGCTTATTATATGTCATATGCATTGGCACCATAGTATTTCCACAGAAGTCACCTGTGTGACAAATAAGTTGTTAACTATGACCTCGATATAACGAAAATTTTGGTCGTTTCCCCTCAAATTCGTTATATCGAAGTTTTTGATATAATGAACCCTCCATTTAACGAACATATTTGGCCGGTCCCCAGCGACTTCATTAAATCGAGGTTCCACTGTATAAGATTTGCTTTACCTGGTTGATCTAGGATTCTTTTAAATGGAACAAAAACCACATTTTCAAGTTTGTAATCCAGTTTGATTATAAAGTTACCAGCTTTTCAGAGTAATTTTCATTTTTAGGTTTTTTCTCATGAAACTTAATGACTGTACATTCTGTATTTTGATATGCTCTTCAGTTTCAACTCAGAGATAATTTTGAACACTGTAGCAAGACTCTTCAGAGGACACTTTTCCCATAATCAGAGTAGCAGGGTTCATACAAGAGAAATAATAGAATTCCAGGAATTTGCAGGGTAAAAGTGTAACATTTCCAGGAGCTAGAACTGAAAAAAGAATAATGTGGTGAAAATGTTAAAAAAATAGTACATTTATGCTTTTTGAGAAACTGACCGTTTTCGTAAAAAATCTTGTGAACCTTGAATTTTATTGTAGATTCTTAATGCACAATTTTAAAATGCCAGATATTTTCTACTAGTAGGCAGACAGGACCCAGGAAGAAAATTTTAAAATCCTAGAAATTTTCCTACACCAGCATAACAGCACAACACATTCTGTGGTTCAGCTGGGTAAAGCAAGTCTTTTATAGCAGCTTTGTTGTTGGTCAGCACAAAAAAATTGTGATGCTAGGAATCTAGGTTCATTTACATGTAGCAAGCTAACTTAATGATTGGCTTACAAAAAACAAATTAAAAGACCTGAAAGGGTTTCCTAACTTGCAAATGAGATACAAATAGCATTGCAGGGTAGAATATTAAAGACATAATTAACATTTAACATTTTTATTTCCAAAATGAGATGTGATTAAAGAAAAAAATAATGGTCTAACAAGTGAACTTCACATTGAATGTTACTCATGAACACCAATAATTTTCTTAGAAACTACCAAAAGATAGATAAGAAGCAATTGAAAGTAAATTACTATAATTAAAATATGATCATGAAGGTAACATGGAATGAAGCAAAACATGTATTGAAAGGTTTCAGTTAACCCTTTTAAGCCCCAAACATCATCATCATTATAAGCTCACCCAAAATCCTTACCAGGGGCCCGTTTCTCGAAAGACCCGGTAACTTAACGGGCCCAAAATCATATTTCGAAATCAAAATCTCGAGAAAAGTAGGGTGTGTTCTGACCTCTAATAAAGTTCATTTTGTTTATTTAGCTGATAACTTTCCTGTACAATTGTCAAAACTTTTGAAACTCTTATCTGTAACGGAAAACAAAACAACTTAACGGGCCCGATAATTACCGGGAGCTTTGAGAAACGGGCCCCTGGTTCTTTAGGCCCTGGGTAGCCTGTATTACAGCTCCCCTCCTTCCCCTGAAAAAAAATCATTTGAGTGTCTTAAATGTTACCATTGATAATCATGTTCACAACCGTGTGGTGTATCCTGGAATTTGTCCAAAATGACCTGATTGGTTGATCTCACTTGTAGCAATTGAGATGTAGAATTTTGAAGTTTACAAGACTGATTAACTAATTAATTAAAAGGTAATAAATCAACATTTAATGAAGTGTTATTTCAAAGTTATTTTGCAAGTGGTATGTCTTTATCGGTAAACTTTCAAAGGTCGTCATTACCTGTAAGTAAACTGTTTCATGTAAAGGTTGTGTGTATGGAGTAAGTTCTTTGTCAATCACATCAGTTGTTGTGACACTGAAATGGTTTTAATGCATGGATAATTTTCCTGGGAATGTGATTATCAATGGAACTCCCAAATGATCTCTCAGGGCTTATAGCATGACATTTTTAAAACTGTAATATATTATTGATTTGTAAGAATTTGTATGTCGATTTTGGGGCGCTTCTCTTTTCTCCTGGGATAAACTGTATAACACCTGCTTTGTCAAGTCATATTTTGCCCAGTTATTCCATGTATAACTACTACTATATCTTTACTACAACAAATGTAGCAAAAGCCTTTTGAAAAAATGTCAACATATTTTATTTACATTTTTTTAAATGATGTATTAATGTTACTTTTATTTTTGTTCAGAAGACTTTTTAGTCTTGCAGTTGCACAATATTCCTCTTTCTAATATTTATATTTATTGGCTGAGAAAAAGGCAGTCTATATTTCTTCACAGATAAATAAAATTTGATTGAAAAGTCTGCTGAAAATAAAGGTTACTGCTTTATAAAAGGGACTACCCATTGCAAGAATTCAAAATTTGAGTTCAAGTTTCAAATTAAAATCCTTATGTGGAGTACTATAATTATGATTTTAGTATTAAACTCCAGATCATTATTATCTTTCCAGTCTCATTAGCACTTCAGTTAGCCTGAAAATTCTAAACTTCGAGTTTCAGTTAAGGGTAACTCTACATGAAAGTTTGTAATACATAAGTTTGCCAATTGAAGTGAAAATGAAATGTGAAACCCTGTTAAAGTGACAGACTTAAGGAACCTTAAAACATAACCCAGACTTAAAATTCTAGATTGAAGTGGAAACTTGAACTCAAAATTCTAACTCGTACTCAAATTTAATAGACCCTTTATAAAATCAGTTACCTAAAGAGAATTTAAAATCACACAAAAGATAGATAGTCGGACCGTCTGTTTAGTAGATATTTGCTGTGGTCAATTTGGTTAACTGTCATATCAGATGATTTATCAGTTTGAATTTTTATTATCTGCTTGTTAATAGATTTATTACCAAAACATGTTTTAATTATTTTTAAGTTTTTCGAGTTTTTTTAATGTGAAAAATTTCTGTGATACCATAGCTTGTCCATGTGCTTTGTTTTCTTTCGCATGCAAATTAGACCATGGCAAGTATCTTCACTAACAATCATATTATTAACAACTATTAATATTAATAACAATTTCCTAGAACTTATTGAATGATTAGATCACTATTTTCCTGTCCCATCAAGTGTACCAAATATTTCTTCAGATATGTATATCTTGTAGACTTGACGTGTATACTTTTCTCATCAACTGTTTAATATAAATTATTGTTTACTGGTCTTAAACAAGTGTATTAACCCTGAATAAAAAAAAGGAAAACAGCAAATTATCATCTGGACCTGTTTGGTGCCCTTTACCATGTTATGGAAACATTTTTAT
Source organism: Platygyra sinensis (assembly GCA_019787425.1). Taxonomy (NCBI): domain Eukaryota; kingdom Metazoa; phylum Cnidaria; class Anthozoa; order Scleractinia; family Merulinidae; genus Platygyra; species Platygyra sinensis. The sequence continues at coordinate 8,979 of JAHPZR010000113.1, read as the reverse complement.
CCCCCTGAGAATGGAGAGTCTTCACTGTATGTTCGCCATTAAATTTGACTCACTGGTAATTGCTTTTAATACTCAAACAAAATATCAACTAAGTTAAGTTTAGTCTGAACAATAAAACAATTTTTCTTACAACAAAATAGGTCTTGCAAGAAACCACATTGTGGGAGCCAAATTGAATATTAGTTTGAATTAAAATTCTGTCACACTGTCAGTGACAAATGTGGAATCAAACACTCTGTACAGCACCTTTCCACAATCCTTGTTTGCATCAGGAAAATACGATGAAATACAAAGTTCAAGCCATGGCCTCTTGTCATCCCCTGGATCTTGATTAACAAATTCAATGGAATTCTCTGGATTCTGTGTCATAAATATCATCAATTCCAGTAGAGCTTCCTGAAGATTAGGTTGGCGTAAGAAATCTTCAGGTGATGGAAGTTCAGGAAAGAAGCTAGTGACATCCTTGTCAAAGACCATTGCATGAAGAAGGCCAGATTCATCCTCAAGCACAAATGAAAACAAAAACACAAGGCTTGTCTCTTGGTTACACTGGGAGCATAACACAGGGGCAGATAAATTTACAGCACTCCAAGAACTCTCTGCAAGTAAGTATTTGCAAGACTGACATGACCTCTGTATAAAATTCTTCACATCAGATGGCAGATACACAACTGCTTTAACCCTGCAGCGGAACTTGTAAGGTACAGTAGAACATGCATTGATGTCCTTTAAAGAAGTGAAAGGAATGCAAGGATGTTCAGTTATGGTGCATGATGTTTGAAGAGCACGGTTGACTTCTTTTGTGACCACATGGTTTTGATGGCCTTCATCTACAGCACTGCTACTCTCTCCTGGTATAACATCAGTTGTTGAAGATCTGTTATTGACATCCACATCTTTACTCTCCTTTACATGGGACTGTACTTCTTGTTGCCACACTAAAGGTTTTGCTTCTGAGATTAACTTCATCGTTGTGCTTAAAGAAACTACAGGATCACTTGGTGACAGAAGTTCTACACCACGCCCACATATTGTACCTCTGTGAACTACCAGGCTTACTTGAGGATGTTTTTGCACTGACTGAAATAAAGAGTGAGGTGTATAAATTAAAGTATTCTAAATGTTTTAATAGGGACCTTTAGATCGGAAGACGAGGACGACTGCGAGTACGAGTTTTCTGTTCTGAGCACGCGCACTTCAAAACATATCGGCCTCCAAACCTTATGCGCATGCTCAGTACGGAAAACTCGTACTCGTAGTCGTCCTCGTCTTCCGATCTAAAGGTCCCTAATAAATGGTTCTCAATAAAAATTATGTTTGCCAGGACAGCTTAACAATGCTTGAGAATACCCTACAATAGACAACATCCAGTCCAGGGGGGAAGGATTACAATAAATCTGACCATTAATAGTCACTTGATACCATGATGAAAATAGAAACTGGGATTCTTCTAGCAAAATACGTCCAAACAAAGTAACCTTACATGAGGGTCGGAAAGGAGGGTTTTCATGAGCCGTCAATACTTATTTTTAATTACTAACAGTGATTCATGAATGAAAGAATTTATTTCCCGTGATCTGAGCCAAAGTATTCCAGTGATTCATGAAATAAATATTTTATTTCTCGAGATTCATGAACATAATCTATAATTATTATTCAACTTTCATACACTGTACAAATTCCGATCTTCTGATTGGTTAATTTGTACCACATGACACTGGGTTGTGACGCAACAACCTCCTTGACGTCATTATCGTGGTGTAATAGCCGTGGTGTAAATTCAATACACCACTGTCATTACACCATGGCTACAGCTGACTCAAAGTTTGACGATTTTTGTTTGCAGTGTATTCAATTTGAATAATAAAAATGTTAACGCACTCACTGCTCGTGAATTATCGGGATTTTCCTACACTCGTTCACTAACAATGAACTCGAAATTTTCAATTCCGCATGAGGTCCCCTCGTGCAGTATTGAAATTTCTCGTTCATTGTTAGTAAACTCATGCAGGTAAATCCTGATAATTCACTTGCTGAGTGCATTAACCTGTAATTAGCTCATTTTTGTGAAACATTCCAATGAATATTGTAGTGTCACATATGCCAGAACTCAAAAATGTTCGTGGATCAGGAACTTGTTACAGTGAAATCAAAGTGACAATCTGTCAACAAAATACCATGCTCATCACCATCCTTGGCTTGTGTAGATGTTACGCTACTCACAACCTGCACCGCATGTGACAGTGTATGTGTATTTTTTTTTATCACTTGAGAGATGCATTGCAAGTGAAATTACAAGTACAGACAGTAAGGGAAGTGTTTTTCAAGTTTTGGAAGATGTTGTCTTCTCTGTGGATCCAAGGAGAGAACGTTCATTGAATGAGCCACTTTAAGGATCAGCTGCAAGCCATCATGCAGTATGCATGCAACTTGGCAAACACTAGTAACTTATGAATTCAAAGCATAAAGAGAGTTGTTCCTTGGGCTGCTGACTATTTCACACATAACTCCTTGTATTTTCCTGTTGGCAAACAATCAACACCTCATATTGCTATTTCAAGAATGAGCTACTTTAAGCTAAAGAGAAGCCAAATAGGATAAATGACAGACAGAGACCAGATGAGAGAATGTGCTCGTGACCATGGAAGGGCCATCTGTCAGCGTAGGGTGCATCAGGAGACAACAAAGTTTAAGGCTGGGACACTTCCCCTCAATGTGTACCGTTCATCATATAGACCCGAAGAGAAAGTATTTTCCCAACTGAACCTTTGCCAAATGATGTAGAAACTACAGCTTCTTACATTCAGCTTCATGATTTACAGGATGGCCAGGATGATGCTTCTCATGACTCCAAACAAGTAAAAGAATATGACACGGATTTTTATGTCATATAGACAAGTAACAGTTGATTGGTCAGGGTTATTTGGCCACAGATGTGAACAGTTAATTGAATAGCAGCCATGTCATTGCCTTATGAGACCAATGAAACTACTGGCAAATATATTGTTCTTGCATATGTACACCACTCTAAAGAAGTGCACTTATGAAGAGCGACCAGTTCTATTTGTGTATCTACTACGGCATTCAGTTGTGAATTATTGCAAATTTAGTATTTTTAGAGAATGAAAAACTTACAATTATTATTATTTCATGTGTATGCAATAATTCAGAATGATTGAAAATTAAGGTGGCTCGATCGGATTTTTGAGTCACGATACCGTTCAACTTTGAGCTCGACTAGAGCACTACCATTGTCAATCCAACAGAAAATCAAACGTTAGTGGTGTGCTAGAGAAAGATGAAAGTTTCAAATGGGGTGCATTTCACCAAGATCTGAGTTACCATAGCAACGAAATGATGCCATGCCCCATTTTACATAAGACCGAATAACTTGCCACCAGACATAATTTCGGGAATGCGACGTCAGGATCTCGGACTTGACATTGCTGCCTCAACGATGAAAAAATTGTAAAAAAATCTATAAGAGCGTTTTCGAGAAAATTACGTGTGAATTTTTAAGGTGTCAAAATGCAACGAAAGCAAAGCTGTTTTAAATGTTATTGCAAACTATGTCCACAAGACTTCACTAACTGGCATTCTGGTCTTAAAGGAATCTTCTAACATATAATTACCTTGAGTAAAAATCTCAGAGAAATCGCTCCGTTTGATTTTCAGAAACATTAGCGTGAATATCAACTGGTGTAAGCCGTTATTTTGCATTCTATCAAAAATTGCCCCTAAAATTCTTAAATTTTGTGGGAATTAAAAACCACTTGATGAATTTTTTTTATACTTGACCCTCAATAAGATTAATCCATATTTAAAGTAATACCGGAGTTTCAAATAAATTGAAACACTTAAAGGCTGCTAATTTTCAGCGTCAACTCAAGAAAATATTGCGCTTATTTTCACTCGTGTTGTTTGTTTTCTTCATTATAATTTTCTTTTGTCTCGAATCACCATGCTATTGTACATTTCTGTATATCATGAATTCATAACACGCGCGATTGCTTTCCGGTAAATTTCCGAAGCATGCTAAAATATCCCGAGCTAGCTCTACAATAACATTTTATTGTTATTGTAGTGCTAGCTCGGGATATTTTAGCATGCCTCAGGAAAGTCGCCGGAAAGTAATCGCGCGTGTTATGAATTCATGATATACAGAAATGTACAATAGCATGGTGATTCGAGACAAAAGAAAATTTTAATGAAGAAAACAAACAACACGAGTGAAAATAAGCGCAATATTTTCCTGAGTTGACGTTGAAAATTAGCAGCCTTTAAGAGTTTCAATTTATTTGAAACTCCGGTATTACTTTAAATACGGATTAATCTTATTGAGGGTCAAGTATAAAAAAAATTCATTGAGTGGTTTTTAATTCCCACCTAATTTAAGAATTTTAGGGGCAATTTTTGATAGAATGCAAAATAACGGCTTACACCAGTTGATATTCACGCTAATGTTTCTGAAAATCAAACGGAGCGATTTCTCTGAGATTTTCACTCGAGGTAATTATATGTTAGAAGATTCATTTAAGACCAGAATGCCATTTAGTGAAGTCTTGTGGACATAGTTTGCAGTAACATTTAAAACGGCTTTGCTTTTGTTGCATTTTGACACCTTAAAAATTCACACGTAATTTTCTCGAAAACGCTCTTATAGATTTTTTTACAATTTTGCCATCCTTGAGGCAGCTATGTCAAGTCCGAGATCCCGACGTCCTATTTCCGAAATTGTTTCTGGTGGCAAGTTATTCGGTCTTATGTAAAATAGGGCATGGCGTCATTTCGTTGCTATGGTAACTCAGATCTTGGTGAAATGTACCCCATTTGAAACTTTCATCTTTCTCTAGCACACCACTAACGTTTGATTTTCTGTTGGATTGATAATGGTGGTGCTGTAGTCGCTCAAAGTTGAACGGTATCGTGACTCAAATATCCGATCGAGCCACCTTAAAGTTGGGTGAAAAGTAAAATCAAACGCTGAATTGTGCGTGATTCATGTCTGTTTTAATTCCTGTGAACCATGAATTTTTGATTTTAATTCCTGTGAACTGTGTGTGACACTACCCTTTCTGACCCTCTTAGACCTAGATCAGTGTCCATCTATCATCTATTACAAATCCTGATACAAAAGCATTAAAATTATTCAAATATGTGACACTGCTGGCCCATCAGTTGTACCAAGGCCCTCCCTGAGAGAAACTAAATCCAGACTCCCCAGATCTTGTTGTTGTTGTAACACGAAGTCCTCATGGTTGAACTCGGAAATAAAGACTGTGTTCATTGACCTCTCGATATTGTTTGAGTCGTCTGTACTGCCTGAAAACACCTTGATCAGACAGAACATGGCAGAATAAAACTAAAAAATAAACATGCCATGTAAATATGATGTAATTCCAGCTTTAATTTTACTAACTGATGGCTTTAGTGTTGCTCTCAAGTGAATGAAAAATAATTATAATCAAAAAACAAAACCAAACAAAATGTTAGTTAAATTAAAATAAAACATTTAAAATACATTACCTTAGGTTCATCTGCTCTCAAACTGGAATTATTCTTCTCTTCCTTAAGATGAACATTTCTAATACAAACAAAGTCACCGGGACAGACATTTTTTACATCACCCTCCATATGGTCATCATAAAGAAACACCTCCACACATCTGTTAGCAGACTTTGTCACAAGCTCGTCAGAGGTTATCTGCCCTTGTTCACTGATTGGTTCAACCTGTATTGACTGACAGGCAGGAAGTGATCCATCCCATAATACCAGTACAATGCCATTGCCTGACACGGTGTAACCTTTTGACACAACTTGGCAAAGCAGGTTTATAAAGTTTTGGTTTATACTTAGATCTTTTAAGGTAGTAATGGCAAATTTCTTGTTGAGAGATTCCTTTTGTGAAGCCCATGTCTTTAACTCTTCAATGATATCTTTTTCTTGGGCTGTCATGTTGTATGACTTGGAGGAAGATGCTTTCGGCCGGGATGTATCCAAGCTATCTATCTCAAACACCTGCCTAAAAAACAAGATACAAAACCCTGTGAAACAGCAGCATCTGAAAAATTGCCTTAAACATCACTGCAGGACTCAAAGCATTCACCACAACAGATTATTTATTGGCCAACTGAAATGCAAGATAAATTATGGTAAAATCCTACAAACCCTTATTACAAATCATCCACACTCACTGAACTGTATTCTTCTGTACAACTACTGCTCATGATGGGTATTTGGGCTGCATCAGGCTGTAACCCGACAACACAAGGTTTGATGCCCACCCACTCCAGTTAGTTAAACCTTGGACTACTTCATGTAGAACAAGAGTCTGGTACACCAACCATTAGCCTTACCAGGAGGATTGTGGCAGCAACTTTCCTTGCAACTCTCCTTTAAACTCCCCAACAGCAATGTGGTGAAAGCGTATAATGTCTCCTATTGACTTAACTTGTGGTAACATTTCTCTTGACTTGGAAAAGAGCACCAACTTAAAACCATTTTCCATTGAATCGAATGAAGGGTCAGTAAGACTCAAGGTACACACAAAATCAGATCGTTTGCTCTTGAATGGACTCTTAAAAAATTTTACCACCCCATACACATTGGCAATTGTGTCGGCCTTTAAGTCTGCTAGCTTTGTATAAACTGTACCTTTTTCGCCTTTTTCGCTTAGTGGCTGAGCCATATCTTTGACTGTGAGTACCCTGGAGTACCGAGTACCGTCTGACAAGCAAAGGGAGAACACTCCACGCGCCTGGTATATTTTTTGTGTTCCAACAAAAAGTGACGTCACATCCGGAAAAAAAGCGGGCTGAGCGGCAAAATGAAATTTGACTACGACTTTATTGTAAACCCTGTAATTAAAATATGAATATTTCTTTATCAACCTGATATTTCTAACGTTAAATTTGGCCATGATAAACAAAATTTTGTCTTTTTCCTCGCCATATCGCTTGTTTGAAGAACAGGGCAACTATTTAGTTTTGAAGGCATGTGTTTTCACGAAACGTCGTCATTTCAGCTAGCCTGCGAACAGGCTCCCGGTTCGGTTGGGTTTAGGGCGAGATAGCCGAGTGTAGTCTTGGGTGAGCGGGACGAGCCGAGAGCGGTCTGGTGAGGAGGGAGTGCGCAGGGGAGCCTGTAGACATTCCATTGATGCCGCCGTTCCATGATACCAGCTCCTGGTATCAAGATCTGATTGGTTGAATCGGTGACTGTTGACAGCTCTGAGACAAATAATTGACAGATCTTGACAACTGCTTGTAAATTAGCATAATTCTTGCCGAGACCGTCAACAACGGCTTCCGTGTGCAATGCACAGTTCACTGACGACGAATTTGAAGCAACTTTGAGCAATTCTTTGCTACATTTTCGTCACATCTCTTGTTTGAAACGTGAGCAGAAGCTATGCCTGGAAACTGTGGCGTAGAAGCGCGATGTTTTCGGAATTCTACAGACTGGTTTCGGGAAGAGCCTAATTTTTCAATTGTTGCCGCGTCTATGATGGTAAATAAAATAAACAGGCCAAACACGACTCCTACGCCGGGCGGTTTGTGCCATTTGTAGATTTGCCGTTTATTTTTCGGTCTTTCGACCTTTTTGTCGCTTCACTCTTGTTCATGAAAGGCATTTCGTATTGTGTTATAAGGAGAAAACTATACTAGAGTCGTTAGATCGTGCTAGGCGGCAAATTTTAAGAAGTCATAGGTCTGCGTGATTTCCGCTGTTATCTGCTTGTTGCTTCGTTGAGTTTGACACCTCTATAATTTGCCATGTGTTGGTGTATTGTTTTGGCTCATTTCTATGGCAAGATTTGCTTTTTAAGTCTCCAAGTATTTGCTTTGAAGGGACAAAATATGACATTTACCGTGAACGTGTTGCTTACTCGCATTCTATTTTGTGACGCCGGGCCCGGCTATGATTACAACTGTTTGCAAGTACAGTAGGTAGATTCTTATCACGGGTGTCATATTTGCCCTCCTACGTTTTCCTTCGTAGCTTTACTTCGAGAAAGCTATAGGCTTGTCTAGAGAAATTCTAATGTTTCTTGCAGCTATCTGATCGAGCTTATGTTCCTGGAGCGCGATGTATAGGTTTATTTCTCCTTTGGTTGTTCTAGTACCGCAGGATTTAAATTTAACTCATTACGCGCAATTCTGTCGACTGCGTTGCGTGTTGTTTATGCCATTGTTCGGCTCAGTTCTGATTGTAGACCTCTTAAAGCTTGCCGCCTAGCACGATCTAACGGCTCTAGTTTTCTCCTTTTCTCGTAAGAGTCGTGTTTGGCCTGTCTACTTTATTTACCATCAATTATTAGGGTAGATTGTTATGAAAAGCCGATTCATCAGCGTGGGGAAACCCATCAATTTTGACAGGTTTAATTACCTCCTTGACAGATATGTAACAGGCTAATAACCAAGGGGCGGAACGGTACATTGAAAACAATGTCTACAGGCTCCCCCGCGTCCCACTCGCTTCGCTCGCGGAGTCACGACGCTCCGACTCCCACTCGCTCGCCGAATTTTTTTTTCCGACCTCGCTGGGAGCCTGTTCGCAGGCTACATTTCAGCCTTTTCTACGTCGCTGCATGAATTCCGCAGGAGTCATCGTTTGCGTGGAAATTATGAATTCTAGGTAAGTTGCACTCAATTCAAATATCCTTTTCCCTTAGGTAAGCAGTACACTAAGAGAAAGCGCAGTGATCAGTTTTCTCAGGTTTTCTAGACACGGAACATGCGGAAGATTAGAGGTGTCCGATCGTATCACCACCACTCAAAGTGTTTGGACAGGTGAGAGTAACTGCGAATTGAATTTCAGATGAATTCGATTAGGCCGGTGAAATACTTACTTGTTAAAAATACACAACCTACATTCACGTTGAAAATAGGAACCATACTACAAAAGACTGCGGTGTAGTTTGGACAGGTGCGAGTAACTGCGAATAAAATTTCAGATGAACTCAGAGATGAACTCGAT